>CM049864.1:56769283-56834283 GCA_027474115.1 Schizopygopsis malacanthus
TAAAATTTAATAATTATCGCTTAATATAAATATAAATAGCTTTCAATTCAATGTAATAGAAGATAAAAAGTGATTACCAATATATTTAAGAGAGCCCAAACAAAACGAATTCTCTATATTAAAACACGGATTAGATTAGTTTTTCTATGTATGAAACAACAGATTTCACAAACACGCCAGTTGACGGCAAATCTGTGACGCCACACTCCATCCGGGTCCTCCGCGTCTGGGCCATGACGTCACGGGGTCCAGGAATGGCGGCGCTGTCTGCAGAGAGAAGCAGCCCAAAGAGCCAGAAACTTTATTCCTAACATCGTTCAGCGGCTACACGAGCTCCACCGCTTCACCGACGGCCATACTCTCCTCTTAAAGAGCCAGCGCGACGGCGAAACCCAGTCTCGAGGCTGTTAGCGCTGAATTCCGACGTCTCAGGCTCTATTAGTTTGCTTGACTTTGCGAGGGCCAAAAGACAAGAGCAAAGGCAGCGACTAACGGTACATAAAACAACAACAAGCGCCCTGAAACACGCTCTTTCGAGTCCGTCTATTTCATAGAAGGATCTTCCTTGTGTTTTGCTAGTTTCTTGTCTTGCTCATACACCGAAAGGCACGACACTGGCCTGGTAAGGTGAAGCCAACAGCTGCGGGTTTGATGCCACGATGGAGAGTTTAACACTGAGCGACGTCGAGCAGAAGTATTACTCTGAACTCTTCCTCTCCTGTGATGTGGATAATACCAAGAAAGTGGCTTCCAATGGCAAAGTTCTGGACCTCTTCCGGGCGGCCCAGCTCTCAAACGAAGTGGTCCATCAGGTACAGTATGCATCTGATTCAGATATGTGTGTATTAGTCAGCATTCTGTGTTGTTATGCTTCTACACTTCGGTAAGTTGAACAGATGGCTCGAGTTCATCGTTTCAGACACGCCAATAGCACTAATGGATCATTTTGAGCGATCTCAAGAGTGCTTAGACCGATCTGATGAATGAACCTCATTGTTGCTGAGTAGCACAGATGAAGGGTGATGCACCTGAAGGGTTAAACTTTGTTTCTTGTGTTGTGCAAGTCTGTAGAATTATTAGTTGCGCCTACTTCCTCTTAAATATAAGAATAATTTAGTCACTTTATGTTTTTGTCACGAGATCCATACGGTTGATGACTCTTGAAATGTGATTTTCTCACTTATAAAAGTATTAAATCAAATCAAAATCAAATCAAATCACTTTCATTGTCACATCACCACAGCACAAGTGCCTTGGTGAGTGAAATTCTTATGAGCGTGCTCCAGACAGTGCAGAAAAACAACAAACAATTTACATATGGACAGACAGTGCAAAAAAAACAACAAACAATTGACATATGGACAGACAGTGCAAAAAAAACAACAAACAATTTACATATGGACAGACAGTGCAAAAAACTGCACTGGAGCATTTACAGTGCTCCAGACAGTGCAAAAAAACAACAACAGCAATTTACATATGGACAGACAGTGCAAAAAAACAACAAACAATTTACATATGGACAGACAGTGCAAAAAAGCAACAGCAATTTACATATGGACAGTACATATTTACAGACTGTACAGAAGACAATGTGCAAAATACACATACATATACTCAGTACACATAGTGTACTATAAAGACATACTCCATTATCAACGACACATTATACACCGTATGGGCACATCTACATTATGTACAGTATCTATACATAATGTAGTCTATACATAGTAATAATGTGAGGTGCAACAGATTATAAATTAATAGCAGATTGGTTGAGCAGCAGATAGATGTGCAAAGGTGCAACAGATTATGCATATGCAGTGTTGTGGATGTGCATTGTATGGTGTCCAGTGATAGCACATAGGTTGTGTTAGTGCAGTGTGTGCGTGTAGTCCAGTTGAACGGTGTTAAAGTGCAGTGCATGGCATGTTGTGTGAGTGGGAGTGTGATGTAGGTGAGTTATTTGTGACTGTTCATTAGCCTGATAGCCTGAGGGAAAAAGCTGTCCCTCAGTCGGCTAGTGCGGGATCGGATGCTGCGGAAACGTCGCCCTGAGGGCAACAGAGAGAGCAGTCTGTCGGACGGGTGGCTGGAGTCTTTGATAATCCTCCGGGCTTTCCTTGTACACCGCCTGGTGTAGATATCCTGGAGGGAGGGAAGCTCACCTCCAACAATGTGGCGGGCAGTTCGCACGACCCTTTGCAGAGCCCTGCGGTTGCCAGCGGTGCTGTTTCCAAACCAGGCAGTGATACAGCCGGTCAGGATGCTCTCCACAGTGCAGGTGTAGAAGGATCTGAGGATTCTGGGGCTCGTTCCAAACTTCCTCAGCCATCTCAGGAAGAAGAGACGCTGATGTGCCTTCTTCAGCACTGCATCTGTGTGAGCAGACCATGTGAGATCCTCGGTGATGTGAACGCCGAGGAACTTAAAGCTGGTCATCCGCTCCACAGGTGTCTTTCGATGGTGATGGGTGTGTGTTCTCTGCTCTGTCTCCTGTAATCCACCACCAGCTCCTTGGTCTTGTCGATGTTGAGTGAGAGGTGGTTCTCCTGACACCATTTAGTCAGGGTACTCACCTCCTCTCTGTAGGCCGTCTCATCGTTGTCGGTGATCAGGCCTATCACCGTTGTGTCATCAGCAAATTTGACGATGACATTGGAGCTGTGTGTAGCTGTACAGTCGTGTGTGTACAGGGAGTACAGGAGTGGGCTGAGGACGCAACCCTGCGGTGCACCAGTGTTGAGGATCAGGGGGGATGATGTGTTGTTGCCCATTCTGACCACCTGACTTCTGCCTGTCAGGAAGTCCAGGATCCAGCTGCACAGAGATCTGTTCAGTCCTAGAGTCTGGAGCTTCGCAACCAGTGTGGCAGGCACTATAGTGTTAAATGCCGAACTGTAGTCCACGAACAGCATCCTCACATAGGTGTTTTTATTTTCCAGGTGGGAGAGAGCAGTGTGCAGGGTGAGGGCAATAGCATCGTCTGTGGAACGGTTACTGCGGTATGCAAATTGTAGTGGGTCCAGTGAAGCAGGCAGCACAGAGCAGATGTAGTCTCTGACAAGCTTCTCAAAACACTTGCTGAAGATGGGGGTCAGAGCAACGGGCCTCCAGTCATTCAAGCGTGTGATTTTGTTTTTCTTTGGTATGGGCACAATGATGGATTTTTTGAAGCATGAGGGAACCACAGACAGAGAGAGGGACAGATTGAAAATATCTGTAAAAACCCCGGCTAGCTGGAAAGCGCATGCTTTGAGCACACGGCCTGGTATACCATCTGGGCCTACGGCTTTACGGATGTTCACCCGTTTGAAGGATCGGGTTACATCCGCGACAGAAAGCGTGAGTGGACTGACCTCTTCTGCGGCAGCCGCGGCAGCGCTCTCTGTGTGTGCGGTGTTATCAGCCTCGAACCGAGCATAAAAGGTGTTGAGCTCGTCCGGTAGAGAGGCGGCAATGTTCACAGTAGCTGGTTTATTTCCTTTAAAGCCTGTGATGTTGTTGATGCCCTGCCACATGCTTCTTGGGTTATTGTTGTTGAAGTGTTCTTCAACTTTGTTTTTATAAGTTCGTTTGGCTGCTTTGATGGATCTCCTGAGATCGTAACTGGCTTGTTTCCGATCGTCAGTGTTTCCGGATTTAAAGGCAGATGTCCGCGCTGACAAGGCTGATCGAACATCGCTGTTAATCCACGTTTTTTGGTTGGGGTAGATGCGGATGGTTTTGGTCGGAACTACATCGTCTATACACTTCCTGATGAAACACGTGACCGTATCTGAATACGCCTCTATGTCATCGTCAGACGCTGCCCGGAACATGTCCCAGTCCACGTGATCAAAACAGTCCTGTAGTATAGCGTCCGATTGGTCCGACCAACAATGGACTGTCCTGAGAGCGGGTGCTTCACGTTTCAGTTTCTGCCTATAAGCAGGCAGGAGCAGAACGGAAGAGTGATCCGATTTGCCGAAAGGTGGGCGGGGGAGGGACTTGTATGCGTCCCGGAAGGGGGAGTAACAATGGTCGAGTGTACGATCTCCACGCGTGTTGATGGTGACGTGTTGAAAGTATTTTGGAGCTATTGTTCTGAAGTTGGCTTTATTTAAGTCCCCTGTGACAACAAAAGCTGCATCTGGGTGCGCGGTTTCCTGCTCACTTATATTCCTGTACAGTTCCTTGAGTGCCTGGTCTGTGTTGGCTTGGGGGGGGGATATAAACAGCCGTGATTATGATCGCTGTAAATTCCCTCGGTAGCCAGAACGGTCGACACAGAAGCGTATGAAATTCCAGATCAGGGGAGCAGAAGGATTTAATAGAGTGTATGTTCCTTTCATCACACCACGAGTTGTTAATATAGAAACACACACCTCCGCCTCTGCTTTTCCCTGTGAGCTCTTCCGTTCTGTCCGAGCGGTGCACGGAGAAGCCCGTGAGCTCGATGGCTGAGTCTGGAACCATCGCAGACATCCAGGTTTCTGTGAGGCAAATAACACAGCAGTCCCTTGTTTCTCGTTGGTATGAGATCCGCGCCCGCAGTTCACAGAGTTTGTTATCCAGTGACTGAACGTTGGCCAGTAAAATGGTTGGAAGAGGAGGTCGGAAAGCACGGCGTCTCAGTCTGATGAGAACGCCAGCTCTTTTTCCTCGTTTGCGGCGTCGGCGGCGTTTCCTCGATTTCGCAACCCACACAAAGGGCTCTGATGCGGTGTCTGTGAACAGTCCACCGGCATTCAAAAACTCAAAGTCCGGTTTGCGTTGCGCGACGGAGGAACCAATGTTCAAAAGCGTGTCTCTATCGTAGACAGTTATACTAACAACATCTAACACATAAAACAACAAAAAAACAAGTAAAACATACGAAAAACTGCAAAGTTTTCCCGGAGCACGCAACACGGCTGCCATCCTCGGCGCCATCTTGGTAAACTTGGTATTAATGCAAGGAGGAAGGTTTGAGGCTATGCACAATGTGTGGCCATTTATTTATGAAATGAGTCAAAACTATTTGTTTAATTTATTAACTATATTTTGGAGAGTGTCATAGAGCGGTGTTTGTTTCTTCTCTGATGATGGGTGCTGATTAACACGCATCTGTTGCTACACTCAGCACTTTTAGAGCATAACAAGTACAAAAATGTGTGGTCTTCATAGTTCATATTTGCTTCTAGGTTTGCGCCAGAGTTTAGTGAAGGGGTGTGTCCATGAGTTGCTAGTGACAACTGCATCTTTTTATTGTGTTGATCCTGTCTGAGCAACAGATTTATTTATCTGTAATACTGAAGTAACTGACAGGGGTCATCAAGGGCAAAGTGTTGTTTCTTTACTAATGGATTTTTTATGTTTTACAGGGCTGTTTAACAGCTGTGTATATTAAATATGATTCGTTTTCTGGTTAAAGTGAGTTATAATATGTATACCAGGGCTCTAGACTAACTTTTTGCACTGGGTGCACTGGTGAAGTATACTTGAAAAAAGAAGTATACTTAGGCCTTTAGTGTTATGTTAGAAGCATTTTTATACTCATACCTTTTCTTGATTTAATATTTTGATTTTTTTTTTGCTTTATTTTCATTTAAATGTTTAGTTTTGAAATGTTGTATGCATTTGTCATGTTTATTTCATGTCTTTATCTTCTTAAATGTGTGTATATATTATGTATAGTTTTAACTTTTAATTTTAGTTACTTCTTATTTGTAAGCCGCTTTGGATAAAAGCGTCTGCTAAATGACAAAGTAAAGAAAAAAATAACTGTTCTGTCTAATCGTCTCTCTGTGCTCATACTGTATTTTAATGCAGCCAAATTCTCAATAAAACTGTTTTACTTTATATATTTGACTGTTTATGTTGTCAGTCAACAGGATAAATATGAAATAATGACTGAAATACGTCCCTTTAAGAATTCATAACCAGCTCTCCCTTCCAAGAAGCTAGTCTGCACAAAAATACTAATTTATAATTGTATTGAGCCGTTGTCTGATGAAATCAAATAAGACACAATATAAGACAAGACAATTCCAGTGCTGTGATTTCTTCTATATTTGCATGTACATTTAGAGAAGCAATAATATCTGTTTTAACTGAACGGGCTCCTCTCAGACGCTTGCTGAACAGAGCAGATGCAGAGAAAGCGCGCTGATCTCGCGCCGTTGCGGCGATCACAGAGACACTCTGAGAGACTCGATTTGTCACTAGTTGCTTTTTTTGGAAAACAAAAAGTTGCTATGGGGGTCTACAAAGGTGCTAAATGTCGCTAAGTTGGCAACACTGCACGCATCTCTACTACTCACCTCTTTCTCTCTGTCTGACTGCAGCAGCACACGTGACGCATTTGTCAACGCGCACACACACATACAGGAATATCTGGACCACGGCCAATCAGAGGGGGGGTCCGCCCTTCACTATCTCTGATTGGTTTAGACCACGATATAAGACTAACGGGAGTGTCTTTTGTTGAGTTTCTGAGTCGCGGATACTTTTTTTCTTTTCTCGAATAGCTGGACGCACCAGTGCGCCCTGGGTTTTTTGTTAGTCGCACCCGTGAGAAATTAGGTCGCATGTGCGACCAAATTGGTCGCACTCTAGAGCCCTGATGTATACTGCCTTTTATATTAGCGATTGACCAAAGTATTGTTTAATTCAAGGAAGGGACCCATGGTGGATAGAGAGATTGAGACCCCTTGTTACATATTGTGCTAAAATGAAGTGTTGCATTCTATGCCTGGCCTATAATATCATCTGTGTAACACATATTATTGTATTTACATTAGGGCTGCTCAATTAATCGAATGCGATTGTCATACGCATCATGTCAGTAAAGCCGGTTCTGTAATCGGTAGTACATCTCCGTTAACTGCTTTCAGGTAGAGCAGCATTTAATACACAAGGCCGTAGTTCACTGAAAAGCTACGCAATATCGCGTTGATAATCGTAGATGATATAATCGCACAATTTTGAAATCGAAGAAATCGTTCTGCGATGATGACAGCTGTTTGCGTAGCTTCTCTGTGAACTACAGCTCTGTGTATTAACAAATGCTGCTCCATTTGAAAGCATGTGAAAATAATACCACATTTACATGTTTTTACTCCAAACTCACTTCATTACGTCAGTCGAGTGTTTGAAAAATCCTTCTTTGAGATGACGTGGCTTCTTACGCAGAATAAGGCATGCATCATATTTCATGGTATTCTAAGCAATGATAAAGGTGAAGATGTTGATTGGCATTGAATTATTATATACTTTATTTATTATAATTAAAATTATAATAATAAGAAGAACTCCGATAAACCATATATTGCCGTAGTCGTGTGTTTATTAGTCATGTTGAAGCAATGAACGCAGTTAAATCTTCTGTTTATTCAGCTGTAGCGGGACTTCTTCTGCGGGGCATATTTGGAGTTTCAGCTCGAGAGCGCCCTCTGTCCTTCGGATGGAGATTTACTGCTGATCACAGATCCGAGCTTCACTGACGACAAGATGCGCATGACAATCGCAGCTTTTGCCTAATCGTGATTGCGATTTCATTTCTATTAATCGAGCAGCCCTAATTTACATACACTAATGTCAAAAAGCTGTTTCAAACAGCTTTTCTTTTTATCAAAGAATCCTGAAATGTATCACCGTTTTTACACAATTGTTTTCAACTTTGATAATAACAGGGAATGTTTTTTGTGCAGTAAATCAGCATATTAGAATGGTTTCTGAAGGATTTAGTGAAACTGAGGGATGGCTTCTAAAAGTGCAGCTTTGTTGTCAAAAGAATAAATTACTTTTTAAAATGAATAAAAATATTATTTAAAATTTGAATTGTCACCGTTTTCTTTCTTTAATTGAAAATAAATGCAGACTTGCTGAGCTGACTTTTGAACTATTTGAGCTTATGTTGCAATGTATGCTTGTATACATACAGTACATACATAGTTTAATTTATTTATTATTGGTGTACATAGTCAATCATATACTTTTACATTATATTATTTACTTATAATACATATAAATTTGATAGGGACAATTTTACCTTTAGCTGTTTTTCTTTATTAAAAGAAATATGTTTGAGATCAAATAATTGGACTGTTTCACTGTTCATTAAATGTTCTTCCAGTTTAAACGGGCATTAACTTGAACTTACTCACTTCTGGTCATGCTATCGTATGTTTACCTTTGTGTTCTATGGTAAGGTCAGTTTGTCTGATTTATAGTTCTGTTTCTATTGTTCTAGATTACTGAACTTTGCGGGGCCACGCGCCTCGGTCATTTCGGTCGGAGTCAGTTCTACATTGCACTGAAGCTCATTGCACTGGCCCAGTCTGGACTGCCCCTGCGCATGGAGTGCCTGAACAGTGGTGGGTAGCAACAAACCTTCTTAAGCCCTTTTATAGCTGTTTCTGCATGTGTGTGTGTGTACTGTATGCACCAAATAAAAATGCTCTTTTTAATGTAAAGTTATCACATCCTTGTAATTTTGTAGAGTCATTTTACAAAGGAATCCATTGTGGCAGTTGCAGCCATTACATAACAAGAATTAGAGGATAATCTTACTGCCTCTTCGATGAAAAGGACTGAATGTGTATATTGCAAAATGCTGGTATTTAGGTTCAAGGCCTGGAATAGTATGTAGTACATTTAAACTGCTGTTTTCTTTTTCTCTTGTATTTTTTATATTTCTGTGAAATGTTTGTTTGTGCCTTTAAGCCAAATGCAAAAGCCTCCTGTTTGTTTATTGACTATCATGGCTGTTCTCTATATAAACCCAGTCCCTGACAGGAAGCCCTGTGCAAAAGCACTTCATGAATTTTGGGAAGTTAGACACAAGGGCTTGTAAAAAAAAATGAGAAATTGATTGGTATAAATAAGCAGGAAATAAGACCCGGCTCGTAGCCTTGAAAATACTGCAAGAACATGAAGACGCTGACAACAGGAAATTGCTGACAGTACCCTGGAGTTTATATAGGCTTTTGATAAACTTAGTTTCTCTTTATTTCAGTTCCATGTATTTTTAAATTAGTCAAGAAAATTGTGTTTTTGATAAATTTTCTGATTAAGTTAAGCAAATAATATCAGTTTGTTGACAGTAGTTGTGTATTAAATCTGGCTTTGAATACAGAAGTCTAATCTGGGGTTGTGTTTGCAGTCAGGGATCTGCCCCTTCCTCGCTTTGTGATGAGCAAGAACGAGCAGGAGATGAGGCACGCAGTCATGTTCGCAGACTCGGAGAACCAGGGACCCTACCTCCCCAGACCTCCAGGCCGAGTGCAAGCCAAAAAAGTGTCAGCGCATGAGATGATTCAGCCCTGTGTGCCCACTGTAGATCCACAGGTACTACAGAATATATTCCGTATCTATTATTGATTATGTGTGGAAATATGAAATCAGTGCATTAGGCCTTGTAAATATAGCCAGCTAGATCTGTCTCTGTCATTATTATGTAGCACACATTATTTGATAACAATATTGACAAAAAAGTAAAAAATCAGTAATTGCTGTTTAATTTAATTCTCCTCTTTTACTGTTCGTTCATTTGAAAAAATATTTGAATAAATGTATTTGAATATAGATTGAGAAATGGGGGTTACTATAGGCTAATATAATGCCAAATTCCATTGTTTTAAGAAAATAAATGTATAATAATATTTAACTTAAAACATTAAATAAATTTAAATAAACAGGTGTGTTAGTGTATTTGTTTTTTGATGCAGCATTAAATGGGTATCGCCAACTGTGGAAAGTTTAGTTTATTGCAATCACAATAAAACAAATAGCACACAGTAAGTTTAATAATATTTTATATTGTATTTTTAAATATTTTATTTGTATATTTTTGTCATGATTTTAGTTTTCTCTCTTTGACACAACTAAGAGGTTGTTTTTTTATTTGTTATCACCTGGGGTGTTGTCGTGTGGTAGTGGTTAAAGCACTGATCTGATAACTGAAGTTCCATGAACTCTTCATGCCAAGGCTATTCATTCCAGGATGCTTTGTAGAGTCTCTGTATTAAGTGTAGTATTTTGCATTTGTAAAATGACTTTGTTTACTTTAGCATGTATCTCTGCTGTTCCAAGGCCATCTGTATGGCTGGAAGTCTGTAACGTTACGAAGTAATTCATTTTGTTTATCTCTGACTCCAGCCGGACACCACATCTCCTGTAGTGTCACCGCACCAGTCCCCTCCCACTTCACCCCATGCCTGGAGGAAGCACAAACGCCAGGCCAGCGGTGGAAACGTGGACAGACAGCCCTCAGTGCCAGGAGTTGTTTGGCCACCTTTTAGAGAAGCACAGCCAGGTACTCATGTTTAATAATACGGTCATATATTATTTTCAAGCTTCATTAGGTAACACAATAACCCTACTAACATTAACAAACATTATATTATATTATAGATTTAAGTAAATTCTAACTTAAAAACCAGTTATACTTACAGATGTTTGATATTAGATGTCACATGATGTACTGAATTCGTACTAAATTTTCAAGATGTGTCATTTGTTAAATTAATTCAATCTTATCCTTTTTTTAAAACAGTTATCTGTTTCTCTTTCTTCTCTTTTTTTTTGTCTTGCCTAAGGACCAGTTACAGGTGATGGGATGTGGACCGCCCATTCACCCCCTCCTGTCCAGGAAAGTTGGGTCAGTTTTATAGACACGCCTCCCTCCAGCACACTTCCAATGCATCCCCCCTCAGCTCAGGTAATGCAATGTGGGCCTCCATGTATACATTTGTTATGTATACAACATAATCGGTCACCCCTAGCCTGATGTAACCAAGACTTCTGTGGCAGAACAGATGTTTACTTTTGTGTTCACAAAATCCGACTTTATTAAATATTTGCCAAGCCCAAATGAACGCATGTTCAGAGAATTACCGGTCATATAAGAAATTCGAAAACTAGTTAAGCTTTTTTTTGTGTTTAAGCTGTTTAAAAAAACAGTTTAAATCTTCTGATTTAAAATTAATAAGCAGCACATCTGTTTTCAACCTTGATTATAGTAAGATATGTTTCTTGAACACCAAATGTTTGTGCATATTAGAATGATTTCTGAAGCATCATGTGACACTGAAGAATCAGCTTTGCCATCACATGAATACATTTGTATGTTAAAATAAATACAAATATAAAAGATTTAGATCGTTTTTTTATTGTAATAATATTTCACAATATTGCCGTTTTTACTGTATATTTTTAACAAAATGCAAAAAAATTATTACAGAAAATCTTACCAAACTTTTGAACAGTAGTGTACATAATATACAGTCATGGCTAAAAATATCGCACCCTTGCAATTATGTCAGAAAAATGCAACCCTTTTCTCTGAAAACTGTTGCAGTTGCAAATGTTTTGGTACTCACCAGTTATTTTTTTTTTGCTTGCATTGGAACAACACAAAAAAAAAAACAGAAGAAAAGTAAAATCTGATACCATTTCAGACAGAGCCCAAAAAATGCACTGGACAAAATTATTAGCACCCTTAACTTAATATTTGGTAGCACCCCCTTTGGAAAAAATAACTGAAATCAATCGCTTCCTGTAACCATGAATGAGTTTCTTACACCTCTCTACTGGAATTTTGGACCACTGTTCTTTTGCAAACTGCTCCAGGTGATTCAGATTTGAAGGATGCCTTCTCCCTACTGCTGTTTTGAGATCTCTCCACAGGTGTTCTATGGGATTCAGATCTGGACTTGCTGGCCATTTCAGAACTCTCCAGCGCTTTGTTTGTAGCCATTTCTGAGTGCTTTTTGAAGTGTGTTTCGTGTCATTGTCCTGCTGGAAGACCCATGACCTCACGTTGCGCCCCAAAATTCATTGTTAATCATCAGATTTCATGATACCGTTCACACAGTGAAGGTATCCAGTGCCAGAAGCAGCAAAGCAACCCCAAAACATCTTTGAAACTCCACCGTGTTTGACTGTTCTTTTCTTTAAAAGCCTCATTTCTTTTTCAGTAAACAGTGCCATGATGTCCTTTACTAAAAAGTTCTACTTTTGTCTCATCTGTCCATAGTACGTTCTCCCAGAAGGATTGTGGTTTTGTCACTTAAGTTTTGGCAAACTCCAGTCTTGCTTTTTTATGCCTTTGTGTCAGCAGTGGTGTCCTCCTGGGTCTCCTACCATAGCATCCCTTTTCATTCAGATGGCGACGGATAGTGCGAGCTGACTCTGTTGTACCCTGTGTCTGCAGATCAGCTTGAATTTGTTTGGAAGTTAATCAGGCTTCTTTATCCACCATTAAAACAATCCTTCGTTGTAGTTTTTCATAAATGTAGCTCTTCCATCCACGTCCAGGGAGGTTAGCTACAGTGCCATGGGCTGTAAACCTCTTGATGATATTGCGCACAGTGGACACAAGAACATTAAGTTATCTGGAGATGGACTTGTAGCATTGAGATTGTCCATGTTTTTTCGCTCAAAATACAAAGACAACAACTCTTTACTCTTCTTTCTTTTCTCCATGCTCAGTGTGACGCACAACACAAAAGTTGAGTCAACTTTTCTCCATTTTAACTGGTTGCAAGTGTGATTACTATATTGCTCACACCTGTTACACGTGTGTGGTGTCTAAATACAAATTACAGGAGCATCACATGCTTGAAAAGCAATTATTTCTTACAATTTTGACAAGGGGCCAATCATTTTGTCCAGTCCATTTTTGAGTTCTGTGTGAAATTTTATCAAGTTTGACATTTCTTCTATGTTTTTTGTTGTTGTTGCAGTGCAAACAAAAACAATAAGCATGTGAATACCAAAACATTTACAATTGGAAAAAATTTCTGAGAGAAGTGTTGCATTTTCTGACAGAATTGCAAGGGTGCCGATATTTTTGGCCATGACTGTAAGTGTATTATCTAATTCTTATTTTTTTTCCACTCCTTTTCTACTCCAGCCGGAGAGTACAACAGTACGAACTGTGCCATCTGCAATGACCATAAATGAAATCCAAAGACAGACCAGCGGTTATGATGACCCCTGGAAAATCACAGATGAGCAAAGACAGTATTACATAAACCAGTTTAAGACCATTCAGGCTGATCTCACTGGTTTAATCCCTGGTTAGCAAGATCTTGTTTTTACAGTACCTGCCTTTATGCTATTTTCTGTTTTGAATTTATCAGCCTAAAAATTGATCCATTCTCTATTGTTCAGGCTCAGCTGCGAAGGAATTCTTTACAAAGTCGAAACTGCCTATTCTAGAACTGTCTCACATTTGGTAAGTAGTTTTATGAGTTACACTGTCACTCTTTGTTCATTTTAGATGACCTTGGTGTAGATTGTCTGAAACAGCATGCATAAGTTGCCACTCCTTAACAGCATCAGTTGATAATCTTAGCCATTTGCATTTGATTTGTTAATGCCCTGTCTTTAAAAAGGAAGTTGTCCCTGTCATCTGTTTTTTTTTTTTGTGCCTTAAAATATTCATCTCATCTGTATTGACTGAGCTGCTTTACCTTGCAGGGAGCTATCAGATTTTGATAAAGATGGTGCACTGACCCTGGATGAGTTCTGTGCTGCGTTTCATCTTGTGGTCGCTAGGAAAAATGGTTATGACCTTCCTGAAAAGCTCCCCGAGAACCTGATGCCAAAGCTTATTGACTTGGATGACTCAGCAGGTAAGCAGAAAAGCCTCCTGGCAGCCACAGCCTTAAAATTGGGAAATATGCAGCTCAGTTATTTCAGAACATTCTGCATACAGAGTGCTCTTTAAAACCTTTTCTGAATATGATATGTGCAAAGTGCAGTGTATGAAGAAATACTTTTGTAGTGTAATTACAATCATTTTTGTGGCCATTTGCTGGTGCTCTATTTTAGACACGTTCTACCATTCAAAAGTTTGGGGTATCTTTTAAAAAAATTTATTAATATGGTTGTTCAGCAAGGGCATTATCTTAAATCTAAATCAATTTCAAATAAATGCTGTTCTTTTGAAGTTGGTGTTCATAAAAAAAAAACAGCACAACTGTTTTCAACATGAATAATGAACATGAATAAATCAGAAAATTCTGCTTTTTGCCATCACAGGAATAAATTACATTTTAAAATGTATTAAAAAGGAAAAGTTATTTGGTAATATAATATTGATATTGTGATATTATTGTTTTCTGTATTTTTGATCAAATAAATATTGCCTTGGTGAACATAAGACACTTCTTTTAAAAATATCAACCCAAACTTTTTGATCAATTGTTCATTTATTGTGGGGATTTTCATATTATTTGTGTTATTTTACTAGTGGTGGGCATAGATTAATTTTTTTAATCTTGGAATTAATCTAGATTAAAATGGCTCATTTGAATTCTGCCGAAGGCATTCAGAATATGTGTGCTACCCAAATAATGACTAAAAGTAAGTCTTTGAGAACGGGTTTCTCAAGCCAGGTGGCGCATTAGACCAGGGGCTCATCTCCTGTTTCCAAAATGCATCACAAACTTTAATCTCTTCCCGTCCCAATCCCACGAAAAAACTGGGGGAAAATCCCGTCCCACTCCCGGAAGAATGACTCCCATTCCCTCCCACTCCCGTGTTGTTGTTTTTTTGTTTTTTTGCCGATAACTGTCAATTACAGTAAAAATATAATACAGATCACAGCGTGCCCACCTTATTAGTTGAATAAAAACCCAAAATGTCGTTTTTTTGTTATTATATTGAACTGAAAGCCATCTTATGCACAGTGTTGCACAGATTAAATTTCATGTAAATCATCCATGCTAACACACACGTCTTCTATTTTTATTTTTTAGACATTTCACTCTCTATAGATATATTTTTCAAAGACGGAGTTTCGAAGTTTCTCGCTCAAGTTCACATAAGACCTAAAGCGCATCCTGTTTGCTTAAAAGCGCAATGTTTTGTTGTTATTCTGAGTGCACACAAATAAACGTAGAGTCTTTACAGATTCGAAAGATGTATTAGGCTACTTTTATCTGTATGACCAAGAATTACTGAGATTTTAAGAGCAAGTGAGCGCACCGGAGCCTGTCCTGCAGCAAACGCGCTTCCAGTCTCCACACAAACACTTCAATAGCGCACATTTCTCTAGGTTAACATCATATTGAGCGGCCATGTAAAGTTGCTACTACATACATCTTTCAGATGAAAAGCCATATTTGAGGTTGATGAATGATAGGTGAGCGTTTGGATGTCCTGCCCGATTGTATTACCACATAGACCAGCCGTTAACAATCTGTCCATCACGGACTGCGAGCCTCTAGTTCGAAGACTCGTTCTCGCCCCCTACAGTGCAATTCGGCTAGGTATACATCCGCGCTAAAATATCAGGGTGAAAGTCATCATAGCTTGCGTAGTATAGACCCAGCTCCCAACCCAACTTTGAGAATAGATTAACGGCAATATTTTTTTTATCGCCCGATAAGAGTCTCACGTTAACGCAGCACGTTAACGCCGATAACGGCCCACCACTATATTTTACATGGGCACATTTTAACATTTTCTTATAACCAGACTCACTACAATAGTAAAAGTGCTAAATATCTTTCAATCTAAGTTTTCGCCCTAACTAGCTAATGTTCTGGGTTACAATAAACTGATTTCGGTCCTCATTAGTACATATAACGTCAAAAAAAAACTCACTTCTAATTACAATATTCTAATAACAGCTTCATAGGAACTGAGCCTGTATCTTAGCAACAGTTTTTGCATATTAAAATGGAACATAGAATATGCCCTTGGGACCCTGAGGGTCCTTGTGAAGTTTTATGATGTTTATGACCTTTAGATGTAATATTATTCTGCTGATACTATATTCATGCTGAATGATGTTCAGGCATCTACATAAGTTCTTTAATGTCTGCCTGTTTGTTTCAGGAGTTCCAGAACCTGCTCCTGAGGTGGGCTTTTCTGCTTCCCCTGTGGAGGTCACTCCAAATAAGTCTCCTTCCATGCCTTCCCTGAACCAGAACTGGCCTGAGCTCAATCAAAGCAATGAGGTTTGGACTTTGGTGTTCTCGATGTCCCTTACCTGTTTCACTTGTTTTTGTAGTTCTGTCTGCCTTTCTTTATGGGAAAATAAAACTAAAGCCCGACTCACACCGTGCGATTTTGGCCACAATTTGGTCGTCTGAGACAAATTTTGAAAATCCTAAAAGATTCCTATAATCCTAGGCTAAAATCTGTCATCTTTGAATGCTGTTTTGACATGTTCACCGTCCGCTGATTAATGGCTGTTGCGATCAAATTTCACCTCCGACGAAATTCTGGCAGTGTCAGAAGATTTGGCACACTATCCTGCAGTGTGAATACCCCTACGATGAATGTCAAACTGTGTCCGTTTTTCAAGACGATCTATGAGCAGAATTAATGCTAGATAATTATTCTATCAGACATAAACTCCGGCACTCCCGTCCTCCGCTCAGTATTCATCTGATATGTTGCCTTTTCTATATAAACACTGGTTGCGCCGCTGTTTTCATGTGGGTATGTAGAGCTGCATACACTATTCTTCTTAAATAAGCCGGTATTGCCACCATTCATATACTTTTCATGATAGCCAACATTTAGGTCCGGCAGTTCCCAGTCACCGAACGTGTGTATGGGTTGATAATTTAAAACTCCGGACAAGTTTTTCTTGCACGCACCCATTTTTAACTCGTCTTGACTGTCATACAGTCTGACATTAATAACAACTGAGATCCCACAGTGTGACATGATCATCATGTTCGTACAGTCTGACAAGTACAATCCTAAAGGACTTTTTAAAAATCGCACCTTGTAAGCCCGGCTTAATACACTTCTGGTCAGGAGAAAGTGGTGCCAGCAAAGCACACTTTCATCTCAGACATGTAACACTCTCATGAGAATAGTTGTGACCGTTAATTCTTCACTGTTTTGTTGGGAATGTGGCAGCCTTGTAGTCAAAACTGCGGACCTGAAGTCATGTTTTTTAAAGTCTTAGATTAACCTCCTATAATACTTTTAATGAAATTCTCCATAATATGACACATTTCCGTGTTAAACAAAATATTCAGTGGGTAACAATGCCAGGATTTGATTTGGATCATGTGTGTTTTATACCAGCACAGTGAACTATATAATTTTATTGGTTTACATTATTTGTCAAGGTTATGTCGGCAAAAAAACTGAAAAAGTTTTACACATTTTAAAATAAAATATGATGACAAGTAACATGATTCTATGATATCCCATTTCTGCCACAAATCATACTTGGTAAATAATTATTAATTCATATCAAAATGATGAGATATTATGACATAAGTCAGAATTACAAGTCATAATTATGAGTTTAGAAGTAATAATTATGAGTTAAAAAGTCATAATTATGATTTAAAAGTCAATGTTATGTCATCATTATGATTCTTTGTCATGGTTTCAAATTTTTATGTCAAAATCATGATTTACCAAAGCATGATTTTTTTATTCCTTATATGGTGGAAATTGTCATCCAAACATTTATCTACAGAATTGTTAAATATTGCAAAATAGGACTGGAGACATTCAAAAGGGTCCATTTTGATTTCATGTTGGATTTCAGTTCTTTTAAAAAATTCTTATTTTATTTGAATATTAAATGTTTTCACCTATCTCAGCTTAATAGGTACTAAATAAGTTTAAATTAGATTTATTGATTAATAAAAATAAGTAAATAAAAAAACTCTAGGGTGCTTGCAAATTATTTGTTTGAGCATCCCGACCGGTCTGACACAGAAATATTGGCTCCAATGGCAGTGGTGTTTAGGCCGTGACCATCTGTTTGGTCGACCAACAGTACAATGCAGGACATATCACGGGTTTCTCGTAACAGTCAGAGAATGGAAAGGGAACTCTGTTGTTCTATTATGGCCTCTGTTTGCTTGTGTTCGGAGTGGAGTGGCTCCACCTTGTTGACATGTCTCTGCTCTGTCTCTCCAGCAGTGGGAGACTTTTAGCGAACGCTCCTCAAGCTCACAAACTCTGACCCAATTTGATTCTAACATTGCACCAGCTGACCCTGTAAGTCAATCACTCAATGCTCTTTCATGATTAATTATATTCATTAACCCAGTACTCTGTAAATTCTCTCTGAGAGCGCATGTCCTCAGGATAAATTCACAGCCACAGTGCCATCATCAAATGATTCATTTTTTGTTTTTCTTTTGCTTGCTGAGCTTACCGGTAATTCTTTCATGCTTGTTCTTTCATACTGTATCATGTAATCCAAGTGACGTCTCTGCTGGCTGTCCTTTCACGGTGTTGTGATAAAATGTTGTTTAGTTACTCAGTGTCAGGTTCTTAACTATTCCTTGTTCTTTATGACTGAGATGATAAATCTCCATTAGGTACACAGTTGTAGTTTTGTGACAGCAGTGGTTGATGTGCTTGTTTATTGTAGGATACAGCAATAGTCCACCCTGTTCCCATTCGTATGACACCCAGCAAGATCCACATGCAAGAGATGGAGCTCAAAAGAACTGGAAGCGGTGCGTCCGTTTATGTGCATTTACAGTGCAAATTATATTTTTGACTGAATTCTAAGCAGCTACATTTGAAGGTTTTATATTCAACATTCATTAAATTATCTTGCTGTTGTTGTTGTTATTTTTGGTTAATTCTCCGTCTTTAGCACTATTGCTCATACTTAAGTTTAGAGGTATAGAAATATTTTTTAAATGATTTTTCACCTTAATATGACCGCACATGAAAAAAGGGATCAAAGGCCATATTTGCATATCACAGAGAATTGAGTTTAAGCTTTATTTGACCAGAACACCTTAGTGTATTAATACAGTAAAACATACAGAAGCGCCAATGTTTTTTGTTTTCAGAAAATGTAAAACCTAGTTGTTTGATATAACTTTTCAGTCTAGAAATCTCTTATAGGACTCTTTCTGCCACAATCCATCATTAACATCCACTACCATTTTTAACCCCCAGTTTCACAGGGAAGGCTTAAGCCTAGTCCCAGACTAAAACGTAAATCTGAGCTGTTTCAACTGAAAGAAACTTGCACTGAATGATCTTAAAATGTTTCAATGCCTTTGTTTTGTCTCAAGATAGACACCAGTAATGGTTTTCGTCTAAGGTACATTTATAAAAATGACTTCAATGTCTTAATTGAACTGTGGCCTAATCCTGGTTTAGTCTAAACCCTGTGTGTGAACCAAGTCTGGGCTATGTAAGATTTGTTTAATGTTTTTGAAAGAAGTGCCTCTTATGCTAATCTAGGCTGAATTTAATACAAAATACAGTAAAAAAAAAATACTATTGTGAAATATTATAATAATATTATTGCAATTACATTATTGCAAACAAATAACCATTTTCTATTTTAATCTCTTTTAAAATGTCATTTATTTCAGTGATGGCACAGCTGAATTTTCTGCAGCAATTAGTCCAGTCTAGTGTCACATGTAACATTTTAATGTACGGTTTTGGTGATCAAGAAAACTTTCTTCTTATCAGTGTTGAAAACAGTTGTGCTGCTTAATGTATTTTTTAAACCATGAATTTCATAAGGATATTTCAATAAATAGAATCTTTGAAAGAACTGAATTTAATTGAATTTATTTTTAAACAATGTACAAATCTTTACTTTACTGTCACTGAGTTTAAATAATTTAATTTAATTTAACTTTTTAACTGTAGAGTAGTTACTAGATAGATGGATGTATTATTTTTAAACAAATTGGATTATTTACTCTTGGTTGTTCAGATCACACGCATCCAACAAGTCCGTTAATGGCGAACCCACCAGAACTTTCTGATGAGACCAAGTTAGCAGCAACTATTAAGTTTC
This sequence comes from Schizopygopsis malacanthus, assembly GCA_027474115.1. NCBI lineage: Eukaryota > Metazoa > Chordata > Actinopteri > Cypriniformes > Cyprinidae > Schizopygopsis > Schizopygopsis malacanthus. The sequence goes on from CM049864.1 coordinate 56,789,025, forward strand.
CTGGGACCACTGTTGGTAAGTACATCTGGGCTATTCATGTATTTAATTGACTGACAGGACATCTCCCAGAATTCATTCAGAGACATTACTCTTCCTCCTTACAGGAGATGGCTACAGCAGCTCAGATTCATTTACATCTGATCAAGAGCCCATTTCCAGCGCTGTGAACAGACAAAGGTACTTAACGACTTCAGCCAACATTCAGCAGGTACATTTGATCTTGTACTTCTACCAATACCTCAGCTCTGGGGTACCGCTTCACATCCCCATGCACACATTGAACCGAGGCAGTATTCAGATAGTCCACATTTGTCACATAACATGATTTTATCATTGACAGAGCAACCAGTGTCCAACAAAGCCCGAAGGGAATGTCCATTAACAGTCACATCACATGTAGTGAGGCTCTCCCTCACAGAGCCTAGTTCCAAGTCCCCCTCTCTTGGAACATAACAGTACCCTGTCAGCTTAGCTTTACGAGCGGGACATACTGCTGCCTTGTGCCCCGGCTGCTGACAGTAAAAGCATAAGAGTTCTTTTCCCCCTGTTGACTTTGGGCTTTGTGCATGACCTGACAGTTCAGCACGACCCCTCTCAGCCCCAAAGTGAGTGCGAACAGTACCTTTGGATGGTTGAGTGCGAGGACATCCGCGATGAGCGTTTAGGTATTGCTGAGCCAGCTTAGCCGCCGCCAGTCCCGAAGTCGGTTCATGCTCTCGTGCCCAGGTGCGAGCATCATACGGTAACACCCTTAGTAGCTGCTCCAGAATTATGGCCTCGCCAATCTCCTCCTTGGAGTGCTCTCTTGGTCGAACCCATCGCTGATACAAGTTCTTAAGGCGATGGTAAGTCTCAGTTGGTGATTCTCCAGCTGGAACAGTAGGTAATCGGAACCGCTGACGGTAGGTTTCGGGTGAGATGTTGAATTTCTCCAGCAACGCCTCCTTCAGATCCTCATACACCTCTGCCTGCTCCTCATCCATCGCCAGGTATGCCTCCAACGCTTGCCCAGTCAGTAGTGGAACCAGATGGTAGCTCCACTCCTCCTCAGGCCACCTCCAGGTCCTGGCCAGACGCTCAAACCGCCGAAGATAGTTTTCAATATCTTCACCTTGTTGGAAGACCGGCATCTTTGGTTCAGTTCGCTGCATCAGCTCTCTCGGCACAGGACCACTTGGGGAGTCTCTGTCGTGTGCTGATCTGCGTCGTGTAGAAACCCTCTGTGCAGCTGGTGTCGGTAGCTCCATTCGTGGGCTTTCACTGTCTGACAATGTTTCAGCAGGTCGAGTCGACTGCAGGATAGACTCGCGTAGCCCCCGGAGCTCTTGCAGATATCTCTCCTCTCTCTGCTGTTGTGCGTCCAGGAACTGACGCATTAGGGGAACCATTCCCTCGCCAGCTGTAGCGACTGGAGTGATTGGCTCAGTCTGTGGTGATCTGGACTTTCTAGAGGCATCAGGAAGCCCTGCCGCCACTTCCTCGTCCTCTGTAGTCTCTGCCGAACTCCAAGCCCCATCCTCCATCGTCGCTTCCTTCATCTGTGACCGCAACCCAGGTCTGGGTTTTCTGCCTTTTGACGCTGTTTTGCGAGTAGCCATCCCACTGCTGCCACCAAATGTGATGAAGCAAGTACCACGACTCGCTTCAGGGGGAGGGTAAAAGGGAATGTGAGTCCGTGAAAGTCTCAAAAACGATGGCTCACTCGCACAGCACTTTCGTGCAGGGTGTAATTTATTTACAGTGCCAATAATCCAGAAAGTCCACAGTGAAGAATATATACAGGTGTGCACAAAAATATACCAAAGAAACAACAAATAGAAAAATAAAGATGAAAACTATATTTACAAATCAACACCGTATCCACAATATACAAAAATATGGGTTTGCTTGAGGTATCGCTGTAACACTCTCGCCGACTTGGTTAACAAGCCCCTTGTGTGAGTCTGGCCTCCCTTTTTATAGGCCAGACTCCACCCCTTCTTTGGCATCACTCACCAACAGGTAAGTATTCAGGTATGTTTACACATTTTATATTCCCCACACTTCAAACATTCATTAAATCTTCACTATATAATAATTATATACCGGTAATAAATCCAAACATACATATTCCTCATTATTGAAACACATAAACACATAAATAATGAACACATAATTTACACATAATCCCTGTTACAAACAGACGATGGTTTCACCGGCTTTCGGCGGCACTGCGCCGACGCGACGCACTGAGCCTTTAAAAGCAGGCGCCCTCTGTCCGCTCGGTTTGGCCGACGCAGCGTTCACCCACCGAAAGACCGACTACTTCCTGACAAACAAACAAACACTCGAACGTAGACAAAAGGACAAAAGACAAGACGCGTATAATGTATGTGAGGTGAATGGGTATGCGACGGTGGAAACTGTGATGTGGAGAAATGTCCGTGGGCAATCGGTTCAGCGCGTGCACTCACTTAGCCGAACGCCGAAATTACGGGGAAGGAGTATATGCGTGTGTGTAAGTGTGTGTTCAGGCCAGTGCCGCTCCCTCAGCAGTGACAAACAGGTGCTTTGTCACAGTGGATAGCCTACTTTTGGCAGTGTTCACTCAAAAACTGAGGTGCATAAGCTCTCATCAATGAAGCCTATGATCAAACATTTGCAAAAAGATGTACAAAACCTGTGTTAAGTTGATAAAAAGAATGAATCCAAGATTTTTTGACATGGGAACACCACAAGTGTTACAGGGAGGAAAACATTTTTTGGGGGGAGGGGAGTTAATGACCCTGTTTGAGCAAAGTCTGTAAGTTTTAGCTCTAACATTTTCAGGAAAAATAAAATTATCCCCGGGAACACATAAAGGTTAATAAACACACTTGACTAGACCTTTTGTATAACCCATTTAGTCACCCTGGTGGCTCCAGTCATGTACCAGTTATTTTGTGAGGGGTTATGTATGCTTTCACCAAAACAAGTCAGTACTTATTACTTATTACACAAGGCATCAAATAACTCCTGTACTGGATGGAAACTGCTTTTTAATCACATCATAGCTTGTCAGGTAGCTTTCGTCTCCTAGTCTAGAGTTGTTTTAGTTTTTTGTGAGGTGTTTTGAAGACGGAGGAACCTAAATGTCAGGAAAGCACAGTTCATAACATTCTGACATTTAGGCAAATGTGATCAAAGCATTTTTGGGATATTGTACGGATAAAAAATAAACCTTAAATGTCAAGGGCCTTGGACATTGACTTAATCTTGAATATCTTGTGACTAGTTATGTTTTCTTACTGGCAACATAATATATTTCGTTTGAAACACCAGGGGGCCCCCTTGCTCTCAAAGATGTTTTACTTTTAGTTTTGTTTTTGAGTTTGGCCAGAGGTTATGAAAACTCAAATAATAATTTATTTTAATGCGGTGTGCTGTCACACTATCTACATAAAAATCTGTCAAATCAAGTAACATGAATGTCCTACAGTCTCTTAAGGAAAAAAAACGAGTTGAAAGCGTACGGAGCTGCGGAAGAGATGAGCTCTTTCCGCGAGTGCGATTCGAGACGGAGTGAAACACAGACAGATGCGTTGCATCCATTCTTTCATCCCAACCACATAACATTTAAAATGTAAATTTTATAAACAATTTAATTAACAAAGGATTTTTTTTATTTTTGTTGGTGAACTGTTTCTTGAAGTAACTTTGTTTTGTCCTCTGGCTGGCAATGACTCCTAAAGCAGAGACAGTGAAGTGAAGAACACAAGCAGAAAGGTTTAAATCATAACAGTACATTTAACATAAATATGCACAACAGCCTGTTGAAGAGACGTTTAAAAAAATTAAAATAAAACATCTGTATAATTATTTATTTATTTTATCAGAACAGCTTTTGTGAAATTTTGATTGCATATTCTGAAATGTCCTTAAACTCTTTAATTCTAACATGCATCACAGTGTGCCTGGTGTTCTGTTATCTAAAGTAAAGTCATCTGAATCAGTTTGAAAGTGCCAGATGCTTTTCGTGCTAGTCTATTAAACACTACTCTATTTGCTGGAATTATTTACAGTTTTGGCAAGCAGATGAAAGTTGGTGGTTTTGGAGTAATTTTAAGCATGTCAACACCGCATATGGAGGGACAATTGTGCAATTAACAACAGATCATCTGCTAAATTTCTCATTCAGCTATAGATACTTTTTTTATCCAATAAAAATTCAGAGAGGTTTGATTTTTCAAACCTTTCAACAGTCCCAAAAATATTATTTTACTAGTAAAATCTGATATACTATATACTATGTAAAATTTCATACTAGCTGTCAGGCCATCTCTCTTTCCCCAGTAAACACATAATCAATCTCAGTCTGTTAGTTTATTAGAAGCACATTTGCACACATATTAACAACGGAGCTAAAATAGTGAACTATGAACACCAGTCAAGTGAGAGCTTGCACACAAGTTAAATGAGAAACAGTATGACCTTTTACTAATTTTAACATTATTTATAGAGCAGCTTTTGTGAGAACAGTGGGTTAGGAAGTGTTTAACACAGTCTGCAAGGCCTACAAGGGAATGTAATGGCCAAAAGGAACACCATCAAACAAATACTATGGTACTGTCATTATTTTTCAGGCACAGTGGCATGATATTACCATGATTTTTTGGAAACATCCTGGTAATACAGTGATGTTCTTGAAAAACCATTGCACTTTTACATTCTTTCCCTATTTTACTTTGTTTCTCATGTTTCACTTTATCGACTTGTTTTGTTCTCTGAGGTGATCGTGGAAGAACAATAACAGACATATGGGAGAACTGATCTTAAGGTGGAGCAGAAGTAAGCTTGTTTTTGTTATGAATACACGAGAATGAACGGAAACATTATATCATCTTCTTTTCCCCAAAACCCAGCTCCGTGAATGGTTGCAAAATGTCCACATGGGACACAGAATTTCCAGAATTTCTTGTCCTAAATTTACCTTTTTCACTTAATAACATGGTAACTGTGTAATTATATGATGTCGTTGAATTTGAGGTCATGATTGACATTTGTTGACCCTTGACTAGTGATTCAATACATGATTAATAGTTTTAGATGGTTTTAATTAACCAATCATTTATGAATCCTGCATGCTTAATCAGAAACAGAAGACTTCAGATATGTGTGTATTGTGTGTCTCATGTGGAAGGAGTGGCTTCAAAGGCACACCATTGATTCCCAGAGAGAATCACATTCTACACAAAAACTGGTTGTTGTTGTTTTTAAATAAGTTATTGCAGATTATAAACAACAAACACATGGTCCTAAAGCAACAGCCCCACCCCCCCCAAATAATTTGTTTTTGTAATTTACTCATTTGTAAATGATACATTTCTTTCTTTTGTGGAACCGAAAAAAGTTTTGAAGAATGTTTATGCTACTCGTTTATTTAATATAAAGCATATAGTGACCACAGCTGTCAATATCCAATAAAGCACAATAAAAGTGGCCCATATTTTGTGTGCTATATTCCAAAACTTTGTAAATCATACAATAGCTTTGCATAAGAAAAATAATTGTTATTAATTATTGAAAGTCTCTTAAATCCTATTCATGCTTCAACATATTCTGCACATAGCTGCACTTTGCGTTTACAAAAGCACTAGCACAATAATGTTGATCTCTCCTCACAACAACAAACTGACTGTTGAGGAACACCATGTCCCTTTTTGTTCCATATGGCAAACATAATGTGTAAATCTCCAACAACAGCGGCCACAGAAGATAAAGGTGCCTGTTGCTCCAATACCAGACATGTGTTAGCAATTAGGCCAGTGCTCAGGACTGAAGCACACGTGCCGTGTCCCACCTCCTCCTTTTCTCCTCCTTCTCCCTTCATCCATTCCCTCCCTTTCACACACAAACAATTTCTCCCTCTCTCCAGCATGTTTCCCAAAGCTGCACATGGTTACTGTCCAAGATATTACTTTCCTCTGGTTCTATAGCAAAGAGGCAGCATGTTATAGAGGGGTCTTCCCGACACACCAGCTGGACTCACGGGGGTTTTCAACATTGGACAAGTCTGCAGATTTGGTGATTTACCTCGTGGAAGCAAACCACTATGCTTCTTGATTGATGCTCTGGATTCTGACGAGTCATTGAAATACATCCCAAGTTTGAACAATCAAACAGGTGAAATATATTCGGTCTCAAGTCTCCGCAGTCATCTTTACCAAACTGACCTGGGGTGACTTTACAGAATCAACATGAAAGGTAAGCAATGTTTATTTTTATTGATTCCTACTGACTTATGTGTTATGTTTTTTCAATTCATGTGAGAAACCCATCGTAAACATGAGCGTGCACATATTCAAGACCACAACTTGGAAGTCTAAAGAAAGCAGGTACCTGTTGATGTTGGATGCGAGTTTGTCGTTCTGTTGCTTTGAAAGCAGAATACATGCCTTCATCACTCTCAGCTTGACACCATTTGCTGTTGAATTTTCAGTTAAACACTTAGATAAACCACACTGTTGGGGCAGCACTTGGTTTAGTCAACACTGAATAATTAGCATTTTCATAAAAGCCAAGTGAGTTCTTTTTGAAGGGAAGTGGAACATGTGGATCCGCATCCTTTGGTAGATCTTTAATTGATAGGAAACATATCCAAGATGAAGGTCAATTTTTAACTTTTTTAATGCATAATCCAGAAACTCATGAAAGAGCATGGTTCCTAATGCATTCCTCATGCGGTGAGAGATTTGCGGGGAGTTCTTCGTTCTTGGTGTGGGCAGCAGGTGTGGAGCCAGTGTTAAACCACACACATACATTCGCTATCTTCAGCTTTTTTCCCAGGATCTGACCGATGCATCTATTTGGCAGATAGGCTATTCTTAATCTTGATTACATCTTATTGAAGTAGTGTATCCGATGTAATGAAACACACTTGCTCTTCATATTTGTTTATAATTGAACACATAAGAGCTTGTTTAATGGTCAAAGAAAAAAAGTTTTGTTACTATCTAATGGGGATGCCTTAAAAAAAAGTTTGGTCTCAGAAAACAAGCTGTAAAACATACAAGAATGTGTACTTTCATGCAATTGAGTCAATCCATGTGTGACCGTAAACATGTCGATATCTAAAGATGGGAGTAGAGGGGTGAGATTCACCTCTGGTTTCAAACTCTTTTGTTTTCATGAACTATAATATACAGTATGAATGTTTTCAATTACTCTCCATTGAACTCTACAGTTGAACTCTAGGGAAGAACTGCTCATACTTAAAAAAATGCATGTAAAGCAGTTATACATCAACCAGAACTATAGAGACACTTGTCTTTATTAGTTGTGGTTGGGTTTCTGTGGTTTGGAAAGACCCTACCCTCTGCCTCTGCTTCCCATCTCTTGTTTCAGGCGTTTCTGTCAGATGTTTTATACCCACTGCATTCATCTGGTCACATAATACCCGTATTACTGGATGTTTCCTGTTTTGGTGCTTTTCAGTAAAGGCTATCCGTTTAAAGGCACTGGGCAAACTCATGAACCCACAGTTTAGAGATCATGTACGCCACACCAATCAAAGCCCCTGAAGTCACCCGAGAACACCTCACTCAAGTAGCTGTCCATTGCAAGATTTGAAGGATTAGGAGAATCCTCGGAAACCTTTGGCCTTTGTAGAAGGTGCTGAAGAGATTAACCACAAACTTTTGACATTGTGAAGTTCTGAAAGGAGATATCATCTCAAGCATTGTGCTCCAAAGAGTTCTCAACTATTGTATTGTATTAATTATTGTATTTCTGGAAAAGAGGATGAGTTTATGGATGCCTCATAAAAAAATCACATAAATATGTGTTGACTATTTTTGTGACCAAGACTTTATACTGGCCACTGACAATATATAATTTTCTCCGATCTGTATTTACATGCCACCATTGTGAGTCATATGGTTTTAGTTATTCTCACAGCGTTTCAAAGACATAGAATTAAAGTTTAGCCTTTAATGTCTGGGTAGGGCTCAGATATTGTTTGCATAGCTGGTTGCTAACATACTGTACACCATCTGCCCAAGTCGACTGATTTACTTAAATATGTACACCTGAGAAAACTGATGATATCCCTCTAATGCTACCTAAATTGTGTCCATGGTCAAAAATTGCTGTTGATTTAGAGAGCAAACAGCAGACATGGCCAGATTTTTACCTTTTAGTACCATTTACTGTATTATGTTGTTGTATAACATGTAAACTTAAGACTCCCTGCTTGTTTAAACCTTATGCAACTCAATTTTGAAAGCATGCATATTGTGAGTGTCCACACTTTATAAACACTGGCATATTCATCTTATGTTCTTAGACTTCTAACCAAAGGTAGAAACTTTCCATTTCCTTCAGATCCTTGAATGACCCGGCAAGCTAATTAAATACCCTCCTCCTTTCATTAACTTTCATACTTTTTAAGTTTACTTCTGTTGACCCAGCCATAGTGCTTTTTGAAGGTTCTTGGCTTCCTTGTAAGCAATGTTTTCAAAGGGAATGCAGACATCCAGACCAGACTGAAGGATCTCCTCCTTTTCCTCTGTACTGTTGGCACCACTCACACTATCACAAGACCCAAGGTTGTGTCTGCTCCGAGCCACCTGTGTAGCCAGGACTGGTGGAGAAATATAAAGTCTCTCCACTTTCTCCCTCGTCAAGCTCGTTTAAGGCCCTACTAGCACTCTGGCTCCAGTAGACCTGACCTCAGCGGTTTGAGTAGTAGGTATAAACAGTTTCACATGAGCTTAGCAGGTCTGGAATGCAAAGCACGGCTTCAAGACGTGCCCGGGGTTTGAAAAATACAGACCCAAGATTTTTAAACAAACGGAAAATGAAGCAGGTGCAAACTCCCTGAGATGGTGTTGAGGGATGTTATTGTAAAAGTGCTTGCTGAATAGCAGTGCCCGTTAAAGAAACAACAGGTTGATTTTTAACAGCATTGGCAGTGATAGCTGGCTTACCTCCAGTAACAACTCGTTACCTTCAGTACCAATCCAGTGCCCTGCAGCTGCAGGGTGTAGAGATGTTGAGTCACCATAACTCTTGTCCTTTCTTCTCAGCCAGGAACACAGCGCCACATTTTCATATTTATGCACAGAGATCAAGCCCAATTTTCAAAGCAGACCTTGTCTTCAGTGAGACCATGACTCTCCAAAACATGGTAGATTGCAGGCTTCTGTAAAGATGCCCTCACATGTTCATTCCTTTTTTTGTGTATTCTTTCTTCCCATGGAATAGTACGCTTTGTGGGACATAGATGGTCTTGGAGACCACATACAATGACATTGATACTCACAGAAAATCCTAACAATGTAATTCCTCATGATATAGTTCTGAGACTCTTTTCCACCTTTGTTCCTTGTAGATAAATATTCTTAGATGTTCTCATGGTGTATATAGTCCCATTTCTTTACTCACTTGAAGCACCTCATACATTTTGGTTAGACTTCAGCAGGTAGTAATCAGCTGTTTAGTTTACTGACTGCCATGGGTGGCTGCAATAAAAAAAAACTAACCCTCTGCTGAAAATGCTTTTCCAGATGTTATAACATTCATTCTCTATTTATAGCTATATCCTGCACCACACACTGTTTTATTTTTGTGGCTCATGGCCAGAACAGCTGTGGTTTTTCCCACCCAAAGCATGTCCCTGGCCAATCATCTATTGGTGTTGCTTGCAACAAAGAAATAGTTGGCCAAAAATGCTATTTATTTATTTAAAATGTCATTTGTAAATGTGTATGCATTTAAATAAAAAAAAAAACATGAAATAAAATGAAAACAATATAAAATAAATAAAACAATACATTTAAAGAAATAAAGGAAATATGCCATTAAAAACAAACTCAACATGGGCTACTAAACTCAAATGGACCATAGTAATGGACCTTTTTGGCATATGTTAAGAGCATCTCTGACATACAAAATATTCCCAGGCTATTTTATTCCACCCGGGAGGAATAAGTCCTCCAAAAGATCCAATCAAATTTAGTAAAAACACTTCCCTCCCCAATTTTGTGTAATTGTGTTAATATAAGGTTCTTTCCAGCAGTGACCTCATCTTGTATGAATCGCTCCAAGTTGACTGGTTTTTGTCTTAAAGCAAGCAGGCTTTATGGAATTTCAACTCCATACACGAGTTGATTTATGTTTCTGGTGATAAAGCGAGAGAGTGTGTGTGTTATTTCCAAAATAAGTTTGTTTCAATCTATTGACCTTAGTTTGTGAACACATACATCAACCCTGCTGCTTTTTACCTCTTTTGCAGATAGCTATAGTGGCTACGAGAACCAGCTTTTTAATGGTATGTGGAGTCTTTTTCTTTCAGTTTCATTTGAGCCCCTCTTGATATAGACTTATAAGACCAAATATGTGTTCAATTCCTGCAGTGGATCTCGTTGTCATCTTATAATCTCCTTTAATTAAAGTTTGAGACCTGACATGATGAAATTATGATGGTTCAATGTTTTTGTTCTGTGCTGGCGGTAGTTGATGAGTCTCAAGGGAAACTGTTTGAGTAGCCAATACGATGAATTATGATTTAATAGAATTATGATTACTCTCAAGTACAATGTTATAAATTGTAAAGCCATGACTTATTCATGTTTTGCACAATTTCTCTTTGTAGAGGAGGACTTAACTGGAGAAGAGGAAATTCCTCCTTTGAGAGGTTAGAAAAATTCATCTTTCCTAAAGATTATTGCTCTTCTTATTAATGAGGCATGACAGAGTACAAAAAAAAATTAGTTTGCAAAAGAGATAGACAGTAAGCTGACTGTTTTGATAAATATCTGTCTAAATAAAGAAAATTGGCTGTTTTTTTTTTTTGCAATGGTCTGATGTCTAAAGTGTTTGTTAGTGTGTTAATATGTACACCAGTCAACATTTATCCACCGTTTTGTGAGTGATTATTGTACATCTGTTTTAAATGTTCAGTTGTTGACAGCATTTAGAAAAGCTTCATTTAGAGATTTTTCAAGCTCAGTTGTCAAATTTTCAGATTCTCTTTATTGTTTAGATTTTTTCCCAGGTGCAGTTGTGTATGTAGATGTTAATAGTCTATTTATATCTGTTGATTTTGGGATTCATTTTTTATTTTTTACATATCAGTTAGGATATAATGGTCAGTTTATGATAAAGTTCACATCCAGCAAGAAAACCAGGTTTCTTTATGAAAACTGATTGTCTTTTTGTGTCCACAGGAAGAGCAAGAGGAGGATGTATGAAATGTCAGCAGACGCATTCTGTACAGCTAGCTGTCAAAATTCTCTATGGTTTTTTAGCTTTACTCATCATTGCAGTGGCTGTGTTGGCAACCCTTGGTAAAAACAAGTTTTGTTGTTGTTGTTTTTGTTTTCCTCATTCTTTAAAATTACACCAAAGTGAACAAACCAAGTTGCGATTTAGTTTACATTTCACTACTGATTATATCCTGTATAATTGAGTATGTGACGAATAAAAAGAACCTTGAGTCATAAAAAGTCATACTTTTCCATCAATCAAAAATCAACATTTTCACATGAGAAGAGACACTGCTGCATGGGGGAGTCAGTTATGGGTCAGAGAATGGAATGTTGGACACCACAATTCTCATCCTTCATACACATGATTACAACATCATCAACATTTTGATTCAGCATAATGCTCAAAGTCAACAATTTCCAGATTTAATAGTTAGAAGTAAGCCAAAATCTTGCCCACACAATAAATCTCACATCATGTGATGTTAGATGCCAAATCTGAATCCATTGCCCAACTAACAAGCATGAAAGCACAATGAAAAATAATAGTGAAAGAACTACGAATCATACTTACAATATATATCACCATACACAAGTGTACAACAACAACCCCACGTTCTAAATGCATTGGGGCTTCAACAAGAACATTGTCATGCTTGCCGGATGTAATACCATGTCAGCCCACAACTAACTAAACTGTAGCAAAACAAATCAATACGAGTTTCACATTGCTCCCCAAAAATGTTGTTGTATAACAAGTATGTGTGTAATATGTATACTGTTAAGGAATTTGATTTAGGAAGTTAATCTGAAGTTTGCACAAGGCAAGTAGACCAAATAACAAGTATTGTTTAGTGATAAAAAAATTAGCAATTACCTTTTAGCACCTTTTTAAAATACAGCAGGTGACATGTCTTCATATAGCTGGAATATAAATTAAAACCGCAAGCGAAGTTCCATTATACTTTACCAGTCCCCAAAGTGGGAGATTAAGCCTTGGTGTGTGAAGACGGGTTCTTAAAAGAATTCAGAACATGTCAGTTCTGCTGGGCTTGCTGTTCCAACAATATTATGCAATTTCACATTTTTGATTCGAATTAGAAATTTGCATTAAATGTATTTATTTATTTATAGTTATAATCACATAAATGTATAAAATAATGGTTTTAATATTATTCATTTTGTCTTATAAGTTTTCAGGAGAGTTGACACCTTATCTGAAGAGGAGAGATTTTACCACAAACAGATTTCAACGGTCCAAGAAAGCATAAAAGGTAAGAATCCTTATTTTTGAATTTATATTTTTCTATTTTGAATTGGCTATTAGTTTTAGATTTTCAGTTTTCATTTTCATTTTAGTAATTTATTTCTATACAGCTTTAATTGATTTTATTTCAGTTAATCGTACACTTATTCCAGTTAGCTGACAAGGCAACAGTTAACTTTTAATATTTTTCTAAGCTTTGTTTCAATTACCAAAAACAATGATTTAAATTAGGGGTGGGCATAGATTAATTTTTTTAATCTAGATTAATCTAGATTAATTTTGGAATTAATCTAGATTAATCTAGATTAAAATGGCTCATTTGAATTCTGCCGAAGGCATTCAGAATATGTGTGCTACCCAAATAATGGCTAAAAGTAAGTCTTTGAGAACGGGTTTCTCAAGCCAGGTGGCGCATTAGACCAGGGGCGCATCTCCTGTTTCCAAAATGCATCACAAACTGCTTGAGAAAGCTGTTCTACTATGATAATTGGTGATGAAAATAAACTATGTTCAATAAGATGTACTTGTGTTTACTAACTGTTTATTCAGTTAAACATGAATTTTGAACTGTAGGCCTACATAAGAGGTCGTGATGAACTGTTTACAGTTTCCATTGGGAAGCTTCTTAAAAATAAATTTTCCCTGAAGCAAACCCGGCGGCTTCATAGCTGCATCCATGTTAGCACGTTAATGTGGTAATTTCACAGTAACGTTAGGCATAAACAGGTTCGAAGCAGAGGGTGACACGGGAGTGAATTCTAGATGAGACCTAAAGCGCATCCTGTTTGCTTAAAAGCGCAACGTTTCTTGTTATTCTGATACACAAATAAACGTAGAGTTTTACAGTTCGAAAGATGTATTAGGCTACTTTTATCTGTATGACCAAAAATGACGGAGATTTTAAGAGCAAGTGAGCGCACCGGAGCCTGTCCTGTTTAACGGTTCCACACAAACACTTCAATAGGCACATTTCTCTAGGTTAACATCATATTGAGCCCATGTAAAGTTGCACTACATACATCTTTCAGAGAAAAGCCATATTTGAGGTTGATGAATGATAGATGAGCCTGCATTGTATTACCACATAGACCAGCCGTTAACAATCTGTCCATCACAGACTGCGAGCCTCTATTCGAAGACTCGACAGTGCATTCGGCTAGGTATACATCCGGAATATCAGGGTGAAAGTCATCATAGCTGCGTAGTATAGACACTCCCACCCAACTTTGAGAATAGATTAACGGCGATATTTTTTTTTATCGCCGATAAGAGTCTCACGTTAAAGCACGTTAACGCCGATAACGGCCCACCACTAATTTAAATATATTTTTGATACTTTTGGAGCTTTTGTTGCCGACTTTACATTTAAAAGATGAATAGTTTTAGTTAACAATAAAAACAATTACAACAGGAAAATGTTGTAAAAAAACATGTTCTCACAGTTGCTTCTGTTTAAAATAGGCCTGCTAGATTTATCTAATATGTTTGTCTAATCTCTCGGTTCACTTCCTGTGGTCGGTGAACCCCTCAGAGAGTAAAACCTCACGAGGAATCATTAATTACAGAAATAATGGAATAAAAACAGCTGAGCACATAGAGTGAGCACAAAAAACCTGCTTTTTCATGCAATTTACAGTGTATTTTGTGTCAGCAGTACAAGAGATTCACGGTTTGGTGGTTGTATTTCAGATATCAGCGCTGTAAACAACTATTCCAAATGCTTAGATGTTGCACAATACCAAGAGGAGATTGCCAAACTGAAGAAAGAGTATGAGGATATCCAGAAGATAGTACTCAGTCAGCAGCAGCAGTTGGACCGGGCGACCCAATCTCAGCAAAGTCTTACGCAATCCAGCAACAGAATGACTAGAGACCTCCAGTCCTTTGGAATTATCATCAAGCGGATAAACCAGTCTCTGGGCCAGTACCTGGATCAGGTAACTGGCTGGCAGGTTGTCATCAATGAAACTGATCAGGGCATGAAAACCTTTGTTGAGGATCAGTATGATTTGAAGGCCACAATGCAACAAGTCAACACTACTGTTGCCCTAAGTGCATTGTGGATAGGTGCTCTTCAGAGGAAGGCAGAAGAGGAGACCTTGGTGCTTCAAAAAATAACAGCAGACTGGCAGAACTACAGCAGAGTTTTAAGTGCCCTGAAGTCCAATTCCAGCATAACCATGCAGACCGTGAGGGCTGTCCAGAATGGTGTCTCTGCCACTCACCAACGTATCAGCATGAGTTCAGAGATGGTGCATGACCTCACTCTGCAAGTCATGAACCTTCAGATGCAACTGGATAATGTCTCGTCTTACATTGATGAACATGAGGAGAACATGCACGACCACCAGTACCATGCCAAGTACTATGAGAACCGGACCAGGGAACGATTTGTGACTTTGGATGCAAGAATGAAGTCCATTGAAATGGAGATTGACACGCTCTCTTCCAGCTTCAAAGCAACTGTCAGCCATGTTCGGAGCATGTACCAATTCATCAACCAAGAGAGTTCCTCTTGCCAATCCAGGCTGAACAGTCACACAGAAGATTTGCAGAACCTAAACAACACAGTCTTGCTTCTCCTTCACCTTGCTGACACTCTGAGAATGCAGTACATGATACTGAATGTGCGCCTCGATGCTGATGTGAGGAACCTATCAATGGTAGTTGAGGAGATGAAGCTGGTAGACACCAGTCATGAAAAGCTCATCCAGAACTTCACTATTCTGAAAGGTAGTTATCTGCCAAAAATTCTCAAATTCAGCCCTGTAGGGTCACTGAACTGCAGAGTCTTACTCCAATCCTGATCAAATTCTGAAGACCTTGATTAATTTAGGGTTGGGCCTAACCTCTGCTGGACAGTGGTCCTCTTGGGCTGAATTTGAAGACCTGTTGTAGTCTCTATAAAAACAGGTTCACTTGCATGTTCTTTAAGTGTCTAATTTTATATTTTCTGGATTCTTTATAGGTGTGCCTGGTCCACGAGGTCCAACAGGAAACAGGGGAGAAACAGGAGTCAAAGGATCTGTAGGTGTAACAGGACCGAAAGGAGATAGGGGATTTGTAGGAAATCGTGGATCTCAAGGACTTAAGGGCGCTATGGGAATTAAGGGTGATCAAGGTGTAATAGGATCTTCTGGGACGAGAGGTGGGCCAGGACTTAAAGGAGAAAATGGGTCCTTAGGGCCACCAGGGCCTCGTGGTGAAAAGGGACTGAAGGGTGATATGGGGGCTCCTGGGAAGGATGGAATTCCTGGCCTCAAAGGACCGGCAGGTATCCGAGGACAAGCTGGACTCCCAGGTGTACATGGACCTCCTGGATCACTAGGAGTAAAAGGCACTGTGGGACCACCAGGGCCACGTGGAATACCTGGACCACCAGGGAAGCCTGATCAGAGTTCTTGAGCAGATGTATATAAAGCTTAAAAATGCCCCAAATGGTGATACACTGAATGCCTTTCTGGACAGACTGATGAAGATGGTGGTAAACGTCCATTTGGAGATCTCTCTCAAAGCAAGATGATAGTGGGGACTATTCAGGGTCTTAGATGCCCACTTGTACATTCCCCAAATATGGAGTTTGCTTTGAACAACAAAACACTTTGTATAGGCATTCAACACTCTTGGATAGACCTCAAGCCTAAACTGTTCTTGTTTTAAAAATGGTAACAGAGCCAGGCTGCTATGAAACCATTATTTGTACTAGGTACCATTCATTAGACTCAATCGTTAGCCAGCATTAGCCTATGAACACAAATAAACATAGGATGGATGAGATTGTGCTTTATTGTTTTTTATGAAGTGTATTTAGTAATGCAGTAGTTGCGTCATAATCACAGAACATTCAGAGCAGGTACTCTGAAATATAATTTTTATTATGAGTTCAAGTAAACCAGATAGTTCCACTCATCAAAGGTACCATAGGTTCAAGTTTATGAAACATTGTGTGAAAAGATACACATTATTTTACAGCAGCTGGCATTGCATGAGACTGCAAACCCAAGGCACTGAGCAAATTTACAGAACTGTTACAAATTGTACAGACAAATTTATTTCAATGATTGGCAATGTGCAACATTATGTTTTAATGTTCATATTGGTTTGATTTCCCAATTTGTAAATATATAATTTTCACAGGTGTAATTGTATGTGGTTAATGTGTTTTTGAGAACTTCATGATGTGTTAGCATACAGTTTATTATCTTTGTACAACAAATAAAGGGTTATATGAATATGAATGTAAATAGGGGGACATTTTTGTTTAGCATTTTCAAGTTCACTAAGCAAATACAGTATTTATGATTACTATTTCATAATAAAATCATTAAACAAATTTTTAACATATTTTCCCTGATTAGCTATCTACTCTGCAAGAACAAAATGTTTTTTATAACATTGCACAATGTTATATTTTCGTTGTTACTAAGTCATGTTGCTGTAACATTTTAAAAAGCAAACCAAAAACAAAATGTGCAATTTGCAGATTTGGATTATCAAATTACTGAAATATTGAAAAGTGCAAGTACTAAACTACAATGTAGACTATCTAACAGGTAGGTTTCTCTTCAAGTAAATGCACAACTTCAGCATATGTTTATATTACAAAAGAAATATCATTCCAAACTACACCATTGTTTTATTTCATTACAACAATTTGGTGGCTGGGTAAAGATATTTTTTTCATCAAAGTGTAATATCTGTAATATCTGACTACTATCAAGCATAAACAGTTTCCACATGTGACAATAATTCATTATCATGACTACAGTGAAAAGGTCAACTTCATTTAATGGATCTTTATATGGCTCATTTCGGCAGAACACTATCAAAATCAAGTGCAAAGCTAAAATAAGATCTACATAAGTAATGTTAGCTAGCATTCGTGTGTTGATTAGCATATCACAATGATATATATACAGTATGTTTCATCTCTCGACATACAGTACGTAAAGGCAGTGAGTTGTTTTGTCATAGCTAGCATTACAATTGCTTATTGAATCATGACTGTAAGCCATTAACCATTAACATTAGATGATTGACATTTAAAAGTGGTGCGAGATCCCTGTGATGTAATATATCAATTCCCTTTTGTTTATTTAAGAAATCTGTTTATTCTTCTAATCCTTTCGTGTATTTATCTCAATTTTATCTACATGTGTAAAATTGATCTTCAGCATTTATCTCCAGCTTGCTGTTTATGATATAATCAAGAATCTTGGATCCGTGGGTACAAGAATTTTGATCCGTGGGTAAAACATTTTTTTTCTAAGGAAATTGATTCCTTGTGGGAATGACAGCCTAAAATATAGTTGTTGTATGGAAACCAGCTGAACTGATAAACCCCCACAGCCAAACTTCAAATTTCTAACTTTCTAATGTTCCAGTGGAACTCATTTCCATGGTATCAGAATCAGAATCAGCTTTATTGCCAGGTGTGTTTACCCATGCGAGGAATTTGTTTTTCGTGACAGAAGCTACTGCAGTGCAACAGAATGACAGTGACAGAACAAAACAAAAAAACAGATAATAAAAAGAAGAAGAAAAAATAACTATTTAATGTGCTGGATGTGAGGGGTCCAGAGTGATTTTGCCAGCTCTTTTGCTCACTCTGGATAAGTACAATTCTTGGAGAGTGGGGAGGGTTGTACTAATGATTTGCTCAGCAGTCCGGACTACCCTCCGTAGTCTTCTGAGGTCAGATTTGGTAGCTGAGCTGAACCAGACAGTTATTTAATGTCTAGAGGACAGATTCAATGATGGCAGAGTAGAACTGTATCAGCAGCTCCTGTGGCAGGTTGATCTTCCTCAGCTGGTGAAGGAAGTACAGCCTCTGCTAGGCCTTTTTCTCAATGGAGTCTATGTGATTGTCCCACTTCAGGTCCTGGGAGATGGTGCTGCCCAGGAATCTGAATGACTAAACTGCAGTCACAGTGCTGTTCATAATGGTGAGTGGGGGGAGAGCAGGGGGGTTTCTCCTGAAGTCCACGATCATCTCCACAGTTTTGAGTGTGTTAAGCTCCAGGTTGTTAAAATTACACCAGACAGCCAGCTCCTTAACCCCCTGTCTGTCAGCAGACTCGTCACCGTCCTGGATGAGGCCGATCAGTGTGGTGTCATCTGCAAACTTCAGGAGCTTGACAGAGGGGTCTTTAGATGTGCAGTCGTTGGTGTACAGGGAGAAGAGCAGTGGGGAGAGAACACAGCCCCGAGGAGCTCCAGTGCTGATCATACAGGTACTGGATGAGAATTTTCCCAGCCTCCCTAGCTGCTGCCTGTCTGTCAGGAAGCTGTTGATCCACTGACAGACGGAAGTGGGCACGGAGAGCTGAGTTAGTTTGAACTAGAACTCATTCAAATCGTCTGCCAGTTGTTGATTCTGCACAGTGCTGGGGGATGGTGTCTTGTTGTTGGTTATCTCTTTCAGACCTTTCCACACTGATGCTGAGTCACTGGAAGATAATTGGATCCTTAGCTTATCAGCTTCAAAATTCTTCTTTGCCAGTCCAGTGTGTATTAGTGAGGTGATGGAGCTGTTTGAGTTTTGCAAACAGGTTTGTCTTGTAGGTTAGTCCTGGTAACCTGCTGATATATAATGTTACTCTCTGTTAGCTCATTAGTCAAAAACATCTTTTAACAGTTGTAAAACTTAATACAGTTCTTAATACAGTTTAGCTGATTTTAGTTTCTGTCTGTAGGTCGGTATAAGATGACCCAAACAGTGATCAGAGAGCCCCAGAGCTGCCCGTGGGACAGAGTAAAATGCATCTTTTATTGTTGTGTAACAGTGATCCAATATATTACTGTCTCTGGTGGGACATGTAACATGCTGTCTGTATTTTGCTAGTTCACGGGAGAGATTTGCTTTATTAAAGTTCCAGAGAATGATTAAAATAGAGTCTGGGTGTTTTTGTTCTGTGTCTGTGATCTGATCAGCGAGTTTCTGTAAAGCAAGGCTCATGTGTGCTTGCGGATGAATGTAAACACTCACGAGAATGAACGAACAAATCTCCCGCGGCGAATAGAACGGCTTGCTGTTAATGAAGAGCGTTTCTAGATCAGAACGGCACATCTTCTTTAACACTGTTACATCTGTACACCACCTTTCATTGATGTAAAAGCACGTCCCGCTGCCGCGTGATTTCCCCATTGATTCTGCTTCGCATTCAAATCTGATCAGCTGGAAGTTCGGCAGATGTAACATGCTGTCTGGTATTGCGTCATTCAGGCAGATTTCCGGGAAACAAAGAACAGCAGACTTTGAAAAATCTCTATTAGTCCGGGAGAGCAGAAGTTCGTCCGTTTTGTTGGGTAGAGAGCGGAGATTTGCTAGATGGATGCTAGGCAGTGCTGTCCGGAATCCACGCTGTCTGAGCTTCACGAGTGTGATGGCTTGCTTCCCCCGTCTGTGTGTCCTGAAGCGTCTAAACAGCACCGCTGCTCGGCCAACTACAATGTCCAGCAAAACATCAAAATAGACGAAAACCGGTGAAATATCGGGTGGTGTGTACTTCCGAATGTCCAGTAATTTGTCTCTGGTGAAACTGATTGCAGGGATATAACTAAAGACGGGACAAACTAACAAAAAACATAAAAACAACTGCGGACGACACCACGAAGGTTGCCATCAGCGGCGCCATCTTGACATCTCATAGATAAACTATGAGATAAGATGCTCAGTTGCAAAGTTCTTCAGTCTCATATCTATACAGTTTGTTTAGCAACTCAAGTTTGTGTTTTTTGTTGTTTTTTTGAGGCCAAAAGGACAATCTGTGATCCTAAAAATTTCCTTTTGCTATTCAAATTCCCAGGTCAAAGTTCACTGGACTTGTATGAATGCAGTGCAAAATAATATGCACATACTAGTTTTCCCGCTCTCCCATATAAGTATGTTTAAGAATGGCCGTTAGTGAAACACCAAGTGTAGCATGACTACCAATACACTAGGAAGTTAGTTGCCAATTCATGAGTAGTAGTTGCAAATACATGAGCTCTTGCACCTGGTTGCTCTCTCATGTCCTTAAGCCCAGAGTGTCTGCAGCTGGCCTCAAAGCTTAGCCCCCATCCTCTATAATGGTGCATGACACTTCAAGGAAGTTTCCTGTTGCCAAAGATAACATGATGACCTCAAGAACAAGTCAGATATTCTCATTAAACCAATACGTTACGTAATTCTTCAATGGTTAACAACTCATATGCTAACTTTTCAAAGATGTGCACTTACACCATCCATCAAAGCTGCCAAACGTAATAAGCCACGCAAAGTAATAATGTTCAACGTTGATCTTAATCATCAAAACACACTGAAACGCTATTTGAAACTTACTAGTCAGAAACAGACCTAAAACTACAAGCCAAATACATTTTAACCCAATTTATCATTCATAACTCGCATTAATGTGTTTGCAGATGTCCCGTTGTCAAACCCTGACTTTCTGTGTGAGGGCTGGTCCACAGTAAAGAGAACTGGATCGACACAACGACAGGATTCACTGGGGAAGTCATGGGTCGTGAGAAATATCTATCGCTCACCTCTTATGTCAAACAGAGCGGTGCTCTCCTACGATGTATGAAAACAATATACAGTAGATACTTATTTCTTATACTTTAAGTTTGGAATTTAAAAAAATGAAAAGCTAGAGGGTGTCATGTTTTCCCTCTCCTGAGTCCTGAATAACATGTGACTTGCCAGAGTAAACTGCGCCAGATGTTAAGCCACGGGCTGAGGCCAATTTCTTTTTCTTCCATGCAGAATTCATTTCACAGCATTTTCTCACTTAGATATTTAATAAAATGTCTTACATAGCAAAGGTAACGTTGAAGGGAGAAGTACAGGCTGGTATAGATTTTGTGCTAAAAGCGACAAAACACATGTTTGTGGGGTTAAATTACTGACCCTATGAAAACCCCTATGAATGTTATGACTTGTGACATTATTAGTGCATGGAATTTGATTTGGAGACAGAATTTGTCTTTGATATTTTCTAATGGTATGTCATTAGGACATGGTTAGGTTACGATTTAAACAAGAAACTGCATTACGTAACAAAATAAATTCTAAATGCTCTACAAACAGATTATGTCAAAAAAGTCTAGACAGCCACCGTGTTGAAGTCACAGCTAATTTTAAACCATTACTTTAGGGTGCAATTTAAACACTACTGTTGTGATGGCAAATCTGAATCATTTATATGGAATACATGTAAAAAAAATAAGCAAGCTTCTGAATCTTTGCTTTAGGAATTATGTTTTAATCTAACATTTAAAAGTTAGTAAAACAAAATAAGAAATTAAAGGGATAGTTCACCTAAAAATGACATTCTGCCATTAATTACTCACCTTCATGCTTTTCCAAACCCATAAGAACTTTCTTTTATCTTTGGAACACAAATTAAGATATTTTTGATGAAATCCGAGAGCTTTTTGACCCTGCATAGACAGCAATGTTCAAAGCCCAGAAACTAAGTATTCGTTTTATCTTTTAACTATATTTAATCCAATAAATGCACCCTTAATGAACATAAAATGCTTCTTTCAAGCACATAAAACAAATCTTGCCGTTGTATCAGTAAGGTACAGTATGGGTTTTAAAATAAACAAAAATACTTTGCTATGGGAAAATCTGTGGCTAAAGTAGTATTCTAGTTATTTTCTGGAAAAAAGAGAAACATGTCATCCAAAATGTATCTTTTTGGGGGCCAAATTTAGACATATTTTACCTTTTATTAATGAAAAACAGCAGAGCTCTGACTTGACATCAGCACAAATCTGTGGCTATTTTATGAGATACATGTCCTTGGAAATGATGGATGTTTTTGCTTGACATTTTCACTTTGCAAGTAAGTGGATTAAAATCCTTCCAAAGATTTCCTCAGCATGACATTGCTCTTTTAGGAACGCGACCGCATGTATAAGGCCATGAGCTGATGGCAAGTTAGGAAGAACGTGGTGTCCTGTTTGACATTATTTATTTTAAAGTATGATTTTGTGATGGAGGACATGGCGAACATTTCCGTGCACACCTTTTTAAAACTAATGTTCTAGGAAGCGTTCTCAAAGCACTACATTATTATTGTTTCATTTTCACTTTGCAAACTTTCTCTTTAATTGCGTCAAAAGGGACAGCACACCTCACAAGTCACCTGAAAGGTCATGAAAATGTGTTCTGACAACATGGCCAGACATCCTGTACAACATAAATTAGGTTTTTACTCAGTGATCAGGGAACTGTAAACTACACACAAACCTTAACAGACTATAAACCCAGACAGCAAGCTAACATTTAATAGTCTCAGTGAAAAGTCATTTTGGAAAAGTGACAACCTGAACAAAACCAGAAACTCTGGACAGACCTGTTCAGCTTCTACATGGTGGGCATAAAATCCTGGTCTTAAAAAGAACACAGCGTATCAAATTTGAGAGGGAGTGAGTTTTTTGTTGCATTCTCAAAGAGGTCCAAAAAGCATGGAATGAGAGTGAGAGAGATAATCACAAAGTACAGGTGAAAAATGACTTGACTGCATATTATCCTGTCAGTCAGTCCACAAATTAGCTCCAGTAATTAGACAGCAATCAACTCGCTCACTCAGACAGCGCCGCAAACGTAACATGGAGGATTCAATTTGAGAGGGAGAGAGGAGTTTTTTGTCGCATACTTTTGGAAGTCCAAAAATTGAGGTGTGTGAGAGAGACAACAAAACACTAAAGGTGAAAGGTTACTTGATTGGCATATTTGTTTTGAAAAATAGTGTTAATGTAAATGATCGTATTAGCATATTAGTATTAGTTGCATGGTGACAGTGCCAACATGTTCTTTAAACTTTAATAAATGCCTAATTTAATGTTTTTAATGCATTTAATCTTTATTGACATCAATTTGTCCACCACACGTCACTGAATAGCTTTATACATGAGATAATCATGTTGTTAATCTGAAATTAAATGACCCAAATAATCAAATTGAAACTGCTGCAGAAATTGTTTGAAATTAAACCAAATAAAACATGATCATTATTTGTATTTCGTTATACAGACACACGCAGAGACTCCTTATTAAAACCATATGGAGGAGGAAATGCTTCTCTCCAAACAAATGGCATCAGTTTGGAGCCTTTGGCAAAGGCAACGGTGTGATGCTTTGTATATAAAAAAAAGAAACTACTCTGGTATGTCAGTAACCGTAAACAAGGGTTGAGTTGGGTTTTTATCAAACGTAAAAAATCTCCTGAGTTCAATTGTAGTGAAGACAAAGGGCTCAACATCAAACTCTAATAATATGGAAGAATTCCAAATCTCTATTCGCAGAAGAAATATGTGTATCTATTTAAAGTATTTGGATTTAAATCTAAAAGATATGCATCTATATTGCTTGACTTGAGCTTTGCTGTGAAATGTTTTGCTCCTTACAGGTGGTCTTAACGGGTCTGTACTTTTCTGACCTGGTTTGGGGTCACATGCCGATCTGTTTTGCAATCTGCAAAGCGCCTTTGAAGTGTTTGTGCAGCAACAGCTTCTCAAACGCTCTTTCCTGCTATGCACTTGTGATTAAACTGTGCTTAGCAAATTGTGAATACCAATACAAGTCAAAGGGTACATTTGATTAAGACATTGGGAAGAGTTTCATTCTTTTTAGATGAAAAGACTTCAGAGGAAATCGTTGATTTATCAGATAAAGAATATTTACCATTTTTGAATAAAGTCCCTGTGATCTCATTGCCTCTGCTAAGACATTTTACACTTATCCATGTGTTGTTTTCTTCAATCAGCAGCATTGGAAAGTCAGAATTGTTTCATTTGAAATAATTAGTGAAGTGCATACATGAAGAAAGTCGAGCGATGTTCATCTTCTAGCCGTTCAGTCCAAGAGACTATATTTGTCTCAATGCAAGAAAGTATTTTCCAGTATAATACACATTCTTTTTTATTACAGGTTAAACAAACAGCATAATTGTTTATTACTTCATTATACTCATGATGAATGCACATAAATCTCTGATTATTTGGTTTGTCCTCCTTATGCTTTAATGACAGCATGCATGAACTCCACAAGTTTGTGTAAAACTAGCATTTGGTAAAAAACAACAACAATGTTTTGTTTATATTTATGATTTAGGGTATTCTTTGCCGAAGAGTTGCTTATGTTATTCAAAACAGTTTTAAAGACAGAAACGTGAAACTTGCTTTTAAACTGACTGTTTTATCCTTTAACAATCTACTGAATGCCATTTCCTCCACAAAATAAAGAAATAAAAAAGGTCATTGTGAATCACAATTCTCGCTTTTTCGCACACATTCTGACATTACAGAATTTCAATTTTACATCTTCCAATTCTGACTTTTTTCTGTGAATTCTGAATTTACAACTAACTATTCAAAAAAAATCTGGTTTGAGCTACATAAAAATATGACAGGTAATTTAACATTTTTAGGTTTAAATTCATTTTTGAATTTTTACAGAATCACAACTTTGGCTTTTCTTCTCAGAAATCTCTTGCAATTCTTGCAAGAACTTTTTCTCAGAAAATTATATTTTTTTCTCACCAAAAAATAAAAAGGTTCGAACATTACATATATATAGACACTTGTATGGACAGAAAATATAATGGATGTTAATTGGAACTGGGAGTCAACATTCTACAAAATATCTTCTTTTGTGTTCTACATTAAAGAGATAATTCACCCATGAAATTACCCC
The DNA here is from genome assembly GCA_027474115.1 of Schizopygopsis malacanthus. Taxonomy (NCBI): domain Eukaryota; kingdom Metazoa; phylum Chordata; class Actinopteri; order Cypriniformes; family Cyprinidae; genus Schizopygopsis; species Schizopygopsis malacanthus. The sequence continues at coordinate 56,814,208 of CM049864.1, forward strand.
ATGCTTTACTCCCCCTCAAGCCAGGTGTATATGACTTTCTTCTTTCAGACAAATACAAATTGATATTAAATATTGTCCTGGCTCTTCCAAGCTTCCAAATCAAAATCAACAAAAGAGCAATGATATGCAAGTGCTACAAGTCCCAGTTAGCTTAACATAGTACACAAAGCAAGGTTTTTTTCATAATAATTAAAAAGAAAACAGATAGAATGGAAAAAGAATAGAACAAGGTAGTGTTAGAGGCCTTTTTTATTTTGTTAATTGTATAATAAATTAAAAGAAAACAAATAAATGGAATACAAAAATGTTAGAGAAGCTTATGTTGTTTTTTTAAGGAAAACAAGCATTGAGTAAATGAATAGAGTGCAAGTCTAAAAGGGGTTTGTGTTTTTTTAGAATAGAATTAGAATAGAGAGTGCTAGTTAGAGGATCAAATAAAGATTAGTCATTTAAAGAATTGTCCTTTTAGAGTGACCCATCCCTTTAATGTTTTTTTTAGTGTCCCAAAGAATATTTTATGATCTAAAGTGTCCCGTTATGCTAACAGCTCGGCACTATATTTTGTATTTTCCCCTAGAAGCGTCTTGACATGAGTCCAATCCCCCTCCAGCTTAGCAGTGGCTTTCTGCTATCGACTTCTCAGCAGTTTTTGACTGTTTTGCTCTGCTGTTAGCTTTCTCAGTAATCTTATACATAGAGCTCAAGTACTGTTCTTCTGCCAATCAGATTTTGCTCTGAAATGGCACTGCATAACATGACAACATCCTCCGTAGGGCAATATACCCCAGCTGTTTCCCTTTTTACATGCTTCGTTAACAAGCCATGTGAGTGTCGAACATAAAATCAAAGCAATGTCAGCTCTCCCCTCCTTTGGCTGTGGCACCTTGCATGTGTTTAAACACTTTTCTTGCCCCTCCTTTACCTCCCCATATGGTTTTTGAAAGATTTTGTGTGCGTCCAAAATGTTCACCTCATACAATGTTTGTAATATGATTATCCACTGCCCTGCCTTGGTGCAGAGGAACCCGCAGCTGTAGTAACAGCCCCTGACCTCCTTCCCAAACGCAGGGGCACCATCTGGACACTGTTAGCTTTACTTGCCAGTCAAAGTCCTGTTCCTCCCAGAGGGCTCCTCATAGGCAACCGCAGATGAACAACTCAGCATAAAAGCCAAGACCCTCCTTTTCGTCCCACGCCATGTTGCCATTTTTCTCTAATTGTGCTTGGAGGACTTCTCGAGGAGGCTGCGTCTGCTTATATGCTCATTTATATAAATGCCTCCACAGTCTCCATGCAGTCTCATGTGTGGCATTGTTTGCATTTATGGTGATTCGATGGAATAACATCTCTGAGCTCGTTTCTGCATGATGTTTACATTGCAACACTTGTAGGTTTGTTTGTCTGTGTAATTACTTGCCTCCCAGCTTGGACTGGAATTGAGTGTATGGTAATAATTGTGAATATATTTCTGGTTATTGTATATGCTTAGTAATCAAATACAAATAATAAAAGTAAATAATTATAAAAAAAATAATCACTATAAACACAAAAATAAATGGGCCCTTCTGATTAGATTTATATATATATATATATATATATATATATATATACCTAGCGCATTGTACAAGTAAAACAAAAAATACGTAATCGTCAGTCATCATAGAAAAAAAATTACTTGCTGAATGCTGTGTGATTGTTATAGATATTCATGCAATAATATGTCAATAATATGTGTATTTGTGTTATATTTGCATATAGGCATAAGCGCACACATGCACGCACGCACACAGTCAGTTAGTTAGCATTTTATATAGATGTATATGAAAATTATAATATACCAAAATTATAAATACTGAAAATGTAGCAATCACACTGCTTACTGCATATTGTGATGCCAAAAAAAGAATGCGTTATTATTTTCAAACAGTAGTATATTATTGTAACATGGTTACATTGCATGTTTATGCTTCCATAAGTTACATGCCAGATCAAAGTATTATTTTTTTCTTCAATTTTGTGTGCAAAAATGTTTGCAGTGCAATTAAATAGCGAGGAAGGAGCCATTCGAAATCATTTCTATAATTTCTGGTCTGAGCTGAGTGCATTCTATTGTTGTCAAATTTGTTCTGCCTTCTGCAAAAAACAAAGCGTGTTAGGCTATGACTGCCTTTCTAAGACATTCTGTACAGAGAACGTAAAATGCATTGAGGCAGGCATGATTTCCAAACATCAGACATCCAATTCGTCCATTGTTTTCAAAATTACGAGGAACAATTTAATGGGTCTTCTATGGTCACCCTGACATGAGAACTATTTATGTGGTGAAACAGGCAAAACAATAAAAATACAGACTGTATTGAGTCATTATACAATACAAAACAGGCCATTGTAGCCTTTTCTCACTGCGCAATTTGACAAGGTTCATGCAGTGAGACACTGAACCAGTTATTGAAATGGCAACCCAACTGAGCCACAATAAAGCAGCTTTATTTCACAATAGATAAAAATAAACAAGCTCATTTGGACATAAAGAGAATGACTTCCAGACCACAAAGATTACACTGACGCCTCCCTGACAGCCCCTCAACCGCACCCCCCTCCAGACTCCTTAAAGTGTTTTGCTGTGAGTGTCATCGAGAAAGCATGGGACTGTGTGTATAAAGTGCTTGATTTGCATTTGCCAATGATTTCATTGACTTAAGAGGCAGATCTAAACCCATGAACTCTTCTGTGGAACTGTCTTGAGAGAGGAGACTTTCTCCATATGAGATGTTTGTAAGTGATGTTTTATTTTGGATGCAGTCCTGATATCCTTTGCCTGATGAGCTCCATGGCTCCTCCTGGGCTTGTATTCAAAGATCCAGAATCATGCGGCCGAGCTCCCAAGTGAATTTCAGAGCGTTATGACAGCGCCAAGAGTTTTTTGGACTGATGTTGAGCATCACATGCCTTTGATTTAATGGCTCCCTCTGGTGCAGTCCACACATATTCTCCAGCTTTCCACACATGCCTGACCTGCTCTGTGCATTCCCTACAAAAACGTCTCTGAAGAAGGAATTTTTGCATTGCCCTACTTAAGATTGTTGAACTTCTGACCCAATTCTGCTGTGGAAATGCTGTTCTAACACTCTGAGACTTGTGTTGATATAAACATTGAATTACAAATAATCGTGTGTCTGTCTTATAGCTACATGTGCTTTCCCTGCTGAAAAAAATCAGCTAAAATCAGCTCAGGTTGATTGCTATGTTTTGGAACAAGCTTGTTTCTAGCAGTGCTGTTATTATTATTTTTGACTAATGATAAAATAAAATAAAACAACATGTTTGTTTTAGTTATTCAATTATACATTTGCATGGCTGTCAATGGCGAAATATGCTTTTTGCAATCTGATAGTTACATACCAGCAGAGGCCAAGTAACCATGCAACCATGACTCTGGTTGAATCAGTCACATCACTTCTCCAAAACACGATGACAGCAAGCAGCTTGTGATCACACTCCAGACGAGCTGCTGTCAGTGTGATGAAGTCCTTCTCACAACTTCCTTCTCTACCAGCTGCTAAACAACATTTGGACCAGCTAATAAGAAAGCAGGTACCAAGTTTTGAAACACAATTTCCACTTTAATCTGATTTTAGCTTGATTTTCTAGCAGTTTTCAAAATAAAAGGTGAGATAAGGTTTTGACTGGAAACCTTGTTGCTGGTGTAAGCTCTGTATGTGTGCCAGAGGAATGTGTGTTGTCAGCTGGATGGGTTGAGCAGATCAGTAGGTCACATCTCTGTTGATCTCGTCCAATCACTGTGTCAGGGGCCTCTGAAATATGAAGTATGCTGCCGATAAGTCAGGCACAAAATAAGCCTCTAACTGTACCCATGGGGAGGGATCATGTGTTATGAAGAATGAAGCTAGAGAGATGCTCTCCACCGGGTTCTAACCGCACGAATGAGGGCATCTCCTCTGGTTGAAAGAATAAAGGCAAGAATTTCTGTAATTATCATAGCTTATGTGGTTTGAAATGATTGCAGGTTTTATGCAAATACTGTAAAGAAGAGCTAAAAGAGTTAATGCATTTATGGATTACAAATGTGGCTTGTTGACAAAGTAATCTCAGATTTGTTTTTGATGAACTGTAGAATGCATATTTAACTTTTCCCCTGTAGAATTCATAATAGCTAAATGATGTCATAATAAAAATCCAAACATGGATTATGTGAGGGTTAGATTTAGGAATAGAGCAAATAATATATCATTAGATCAGTATAAAAACAACAGAAGGTGAACAATTATTTTGTTTTTGTTGTTTTTAAATGTGTTTTGTATTATGGGTCATTTCGTGTTAAATCAACCAAATTCCAGAAGCTTTCCTGGCTCAAATTTGTTGTCAATTTATTTTTATTAGATTTGTTTTGAGAAAAGTTGGATATATTTGTTGCAGTATTTGCCAGTGGTGACCATTCAAAAATGGGGGGAAAGCACTTTTCAAGTTTTTACTCTAAAGTTTGCATGCCTGTAACTCATGTATTAAATATATATTTATGTATAATAATTATATTTATTACATTTTGGGTCTTAACAAACTTTCCTTTTGGCTTCTTCATTTTTAAGGTCCTATATGGTTCAGGTCCAGAGGTATTGGAATTTCAATTTGGATTCAGGAGTAAATTGTTACGTTTTACACATTTTCAGTGGTCAAAACCCAAATAGTATTAACATTTGTACACAGCTGTTTTCTATTGTATTATATCTCAAAATGTAATTTTATTTCAGATTTCCTGAATTTTCAGCAGCCATTAGGTTACTCCAGTCTTCAGTGTCACAAGACCTTCAGTAATCATTCTAATATGCTGATTTGTGAAAACTGAGAGACCTTTTCATAATTCACAGATGAATAAGAAGTTCAAAAGAACAGCATTTATTTTCAACAGATTTTTTAGATTTCAATAGATGTCAAAAGTCTTTACTGTCACTTTTGAAAGAAAGTGGTAATGCAAATACAATACAATGATGAGAATGCCTGGATTTCTGAAACGGTCTCTCCACTACAAATTAAGTTAAGACTTCATAATCATGTCCCTTTGACTGTTTGTGTTGTTTTTCCCCAGTGGTTCAGAAAGCAGCACTTTATCTCATTGTTTGAGGTCTTCTCATTCCCCGACTGGAACTGTTCAATCAGCCCCATGTGTCCATATTTCCTCACATCGCAGCGGCTCGTCTCCAGGCCTGTTCTTCTCTGCACCCACTTTGTTTACTTTTGTTAAAGGCTCCAGCTGCCTCGGCCGGTTCGGAAGACCACAGAGGCACATCCCTTTTCATTTTGTGTGGTGGTCCACACTTCTCACTGCTTTCCTGTCTCTTTATCCCTGCTCTGTCAGTATGAGTGCACGTGTGTGGTCCCGGACAACAGTTTTGGCCGCAGTGCATGCTAATGGCCAGTGATGATGTGAAGTATAGCTGACAGGGTCTGGTTTGAGACTTTTTATTCTAAACATGAGGTTAATGGAGCAGACAGGTTATGTGTGGCAGGGTCCCAGCCAGTGGAGGTCTGAGCTAACTGTGACGGCAGACGATTGGACCAAATGAGTGTTTGTTAAGGTTTCAGGAAGTATTTCTCTGCTTTGTTGATGCTAACTTCAGCCATGGAGCAGGAATGTGTATATCTCCAAAAGAGGGTTTCTGCATCAGTGCCTGAGAATAACCATTTCTGACTGGTTCAAATAACTATTTCAGTGAACAATTCTTAAAAGAGCCATTTTGTTCTTAATGTGAAACCTTTATCCTTTATAAAGAATCCTTTCTACAATAGGCATTTTACAATTTATGTTTATAGTCCTCCATAGAACCAAAGATGCCAGTAAAAATAATGTTATTATTGTACCACTAAATTGATTTGGATGGGTCTTATTTGATAGGTCAAAAATGAAAGAAATCAAAATAAAGTTAAATAAAATCGCGGCATATATTTTAAATTTCATAAACTTTAATAAAAATAAATACAATTCAATGTTTCTTTGTATGATGTAGCAAAATCACAAATCAGGGATTTATGTTGTATTAGACCTTTATATTATCAAATAGTAAGCATTGGTAAAATAGAAAATTGATGCAAATAAAGAACCTTTATTTTTTTTAAAGGTGTAGAGACGTGGTACTGCTTCTTGAAAATGTTTCCTGGAAAATTATCTTTTTTTAATTAAATCTCTGGGATAAGGGAAATGAATCAGGACATGTGCAAACCAGACTCTGACAGCTCTGACTAACAACTTTGAATTGCGTGCCATTGTTTAATTAATCTGTTATTTTGATTAATTCGCAGTTTATTTACTTGTCTCCACACAAAATTACACCAAAAGTGTATGTGCCTCTGTCATGACTGTGTGATTTAGTCATTCAGACAATGTAACTCCAAGTTTAAATCCAATTTGCTTTTATACAGGACTTGTAAATGAGTCCCTGGAAAGGCCTGTGTTGTAATACTGCAATGCCACTGGCTTGAAAAGAATGTGACTGAATCTTTCCTATAAACAAAGCAGAAACATCCCGCCAGTGAAGGACATCTGAGGTGGCAGTCCAAGGTCATATTTTCCAGCCTTGGACAGGAGACGCCGCCATAGCAGAATAACTTCTTTCTTTTGTGTCTGTCTGTACCACAAGTGTGTTAGCTCTTTAGGAGGATGTGGTCTGTCAGCAGCTTTCAGAATCCTTCGTTCAGCCACAACATACCATTGCCAATGTTGTTATTGTACCATACATTTATTTGTATGGGTCTTATTTGATGGGAATAAAACGATTTAGACCTATAGATGAGCAATTCTAGTAAGCGTTGAAAAATCGCTAATATAAATGTAACGAAACAGCTCGTGTAATCTTCAGTTTGACTTTTCTTTTTAAAGAGTTTCAGAGTCTGTTTTGTATCCTATTGTGTGGAAAATGCCTTAAATCACGGATCTGATATTCCATGAGCTGAATGAAGACATGAATCAAATTGTTTTAGTTTGATAAAACGCTGCCATCTAGTGGAAGTGGTGGTCTTTACCCAGTGACTTTATAAAGTAAACTAAAGCACCGATTTGACTTGTCAGTAACAGCATTTTACTACTGAAAGCTTAAACAAAGCAATAGTCACAATATTATGTAGTTCATGGCTGTCAACAGCTTTTTAATATATTTAAAATTATTTAGGCTACATTTTAATGGAAATGCTAGCTCCATCCAGATGCCACGATTGCACTCATACAAAACTAATTTTAGGAGAAAGAAATTGATATTTTTAGCTTTGTCCAGAGAAGAGTATTTATATGAATTCAATTCATATGCTTTTAAATGTATAACAACAGAAGTGAACTGAGAAAGTCAAAGATTTATTTAGTTTAGGACATCAAAAAAAGAAAGCAAAAAGTTTAGTTATTTGTCATTCGATTGTATCACTCAAAAAAGCTTATATCAATTACAAGCACAAACACCCTAAAGGTCTTAGCGTACATGTCCATGAACATATCTCCACTCTTAACTTTAATTCCTCCAAAAACATCACCAACAAAACTGTTTAATACACAGACTCAGAAGAGATCTTTAACTCTTCTGGTTTGAATGAGCAATCTAATCTAGTTGATTTTTTTTTTTACATATTTTACATATTGCATTGGTATTTTCAAAGAAATGACAAAGCTAACTGCTCTAGAACGGTTCTGGCATTTTGCTTTATCGGCACAAGTACTGTTTCTTATTGATGGCTCATATCTGATGTCTCCAGTCCTTTCCTCTCACAAACAAGATATTGTGGGGAAGATGTTGGTTCTTCTTTACTGCAGATTCATTCCTTTTCTTTACATGAAGTCATCTGAATCATTGCCATCCTGCAGAAAAGAAATCACATCAAGTCATAAAAGAACTTGTGTCAATGCTCAGCAGAATATTAGGCTCTAAGGATGTATTACCTCATTTGTGGTCATGTTGTCACTCTTCATGAGTGATGAATAATTCCTGCAGGAAAGTAGAGGTTACTAGAAAGTATACGAAATTGATGCCTTTACCTGTAAATAATACGTCTCAAGGACTGATTCTGACGTACAAAGGTTATTTTTATTATATTTATCATTTATGTATCTACAATGGAGTCCAAAAGTCTTGAGACCACACCGGAAATATTGCATAAACATGTGGAGTGAAAAGAGTTATTAAACAAATTGGAATTATGAAACAACAGATATTCACTCAAACTGTTATGCTGATAACATCATTTGTAATGACATTTTTTAATCAAGTTATAAAATGGAACAAATAAATTCTATTGTTTTATTCTCAAATGATTCTCAAACATTTGGATGCCAGTGTATTCTTCAAAATTAAAAACAAATATATAATTGTTTGTGTTGAGGTTATAATATACTTTAATTCGTCCATCTCTTTTTTCTTCCTCGTTTCATCCTTCTCCTTTTTCTTCTGCTCTTGTAATAGAGCCTTCTTCTCGTTTCTTTCCTCTCTGTCCCGGGACTCTTTTTCCACGGCAAGATCAGGATACCGCTCCTCTCTGGTTTTCTCTAGTCTGTTGATGACTTCGTTGATTTTCTTTTCTACTGCCACAATTTTCACCTGTTGACATTATATAGTAATTGGATATTTAATACAGAAGCTATTTAAAAGATTTCTATATGCAGTAGTAAGTATTTTAAATCACATTGACTTTGCTCAGACAGGCAGTAAATGCTATTTTTTTGGCATAACTGACTCAGACTAGTTTGCTTTCTGTAGTTTCAATTGAATAAAAACAAGCTCATCCATGCAAATAAAAGATCTGGACCAGAATTTGCGGCAGTTTGAGCGAAATCAGAGTTTATCTCTCCTCATACCTCCTTCTGCCGATGGAAGCCTATCTGCCCGACATCCATGTCTGCAGTTTTTTTCAGATTGGCCCATGGTGTGTAGACAACATTAATATTGTTCATTTTGCAACCTGTAAATAAAAATACAAATGATGAAAATGCCTTAAATGAAACTAACACATCTTTGATGTTTCTTGTAATGAAGCAGTACCTTGAATGCTGTTGTTTTTGACCAGCTGGACACAGTCGATCAGGACGTCTTTGGGTATGTCTTGTATCGTTGTACCCTTTAATTAGTGAACATAAATGTCACCATACAAATATTACAAATAAAACTTGTATGTTAAAATATGAATAACCTCTAAAAATACCTTGGGCATTCTTAGATATACATGGGCAGATGAGAGCTTGTCCACATGGAACCTGAAACACACGACACTAATATGTCTTTGTACTTGAACTAATATTTTACATCAGAGCACATCTAGAAAGTAACAATTTAATTTGTGGTGGCAAACGTTAAATAGATATTTGTGCTCACCAAACATCTTCAGGCCATCCATACTTTATAAGATCTTCATCTGTGGACAAACAAGAGTTGTTAATGGGCTGACAAGCACAGGATGAGGTTTAAAGTCATATTTATAAGGAATACAGTACTTACTATCATGTTTATCTTTGCCCATATAGATGGTATAAGGCGGCGAGACAACTGTAAATGAGAAGCATGTATTGCAACTTTTAAAAAGCACTGTTTACTTGAATTATTCTTGCTAACGTTACATAGCTGAAGACACACCGAACCTCCAGCAATACAATCTCACAAAGTCAAGTTACAGTATATTGCAGTTTTTATCATCTTTTTTTGTTGTTCTGTGTTGTATTTGTATAAGCATTATAATCGTTTCGTATTTAAACTGTATTTGTTGACATCACACACAATGCTTGCCTGGGCACAGGGAACACACATTTCACTACTCACCGTCGCTTTTAAAGTAAAACACCATCTTTTTTACGCAAAGACGAAACCTTTGAAACGTCTATGTATTTAATGAATATGTATTTAACAAAACACTGAGCTCTTCAGAGATAAATAATCTTCTATCAGAGACACATGTCATGTGCAGAATCCATTCCGACCACAACAGGAACAAGCAGCGCTGCAATGAAGTGATTCACGGTGAATGAATCGTTCATTTGAATCGAATCTCAGGTTGAGATCCTGAACTTCTCACGTCAGTAAATGCGTCAGTGGATTTTAATGAATAAAAATAATTGTCATGTATTAGCAAAATAGTAATTATTTAGATTCTAAAGTACTTTTTTTGGAGGAACTAAATGGCTGCATCAATCTGAATTAGAGCGGTCAGGGTTCTTTGACACAAACTGTTCGAATGAACCGATTCGTAGAGATGACTCGCACTTGCCATCCCTAAACGGAAGTTGTCACACACAGTCGTTGTTTCCGTTTCCGTGTGCGCCGCAAATGACTTTGGCGCGTTGTTCAAAACAGACCGCGGGTGAAGGGGAGAGTTTTGCCGCGATTATTTTGCTCCCCTGTTTTCACACAAGATCAAAAACAGAATCGGATTTATTTGGTAAGTGAACCACTACACATATTGTTATATTGTTAATATCGGAACGAGTCTTGTGATGAAGACGGGATCCTGCAAGCATTTTTAACAAAATGTTGCTTGTCAACTAACTTTAATTGGCGCCTAGAAAAATCTGCGGTAAAAATGAATTTGTATTGAAACTATTATGCACCATATTCTTTTTACTATAGACCAAGATATATAACCGTTATCATATCTATAAGCTGGACACCAAACACACACAGTTTGATTGTTTTTGAATCTCGCAGTTTAAAGTCACACAGTATTCTCTCAGACTCCTGACGCAAAGTACGAATGTTGTCGTAACGATACATTGCTTAGTAAATTTGACCATGTTGCAGTTTTTTCTCCACAGTTCTCATATAATACGATATAAGTATAATTATGTTCCAGAAATGCAATCTGTGGCGTGCTATATAAGCGTTAAAGTTCACGTCATGATCTTCCCTGTCTTCTCATTGCAGGTTTCTTGAAGATGTTATCCCGGAAAAGAAAACATGGCTCTCCTGATGCCGAGAGGTATGTGATGTAATTTTGTTAGATACTAGATCTGGAAATGTAGCCTTACTTTGTTCTTATGACACAGATTGTGAGCATTTCCTTCCGTTTTGTTTAAACCCCCACAGTAACCCATCCAAGAAACAAATAACATGCTCCAGAAAGTCTCCAAGAAGGGCCACTCTACAAAAAGAGAACATCCCCGTCTTGCTGGCGTCACCCCAAAAGATTCTCAGTACACCTAAGAAGAAGCAGAGGACCTCTTCACTAGAATCTCCTCCAAAGCGGATCTCTCCACGCAAAACAGTGTTAGGAACGGGATCCTTCTACAGCAAGCAGAAACCTCTTTATCTCACACCTCTGGAAAGGAAGCTGTTAAAGGAAACCAAGTCAGTCCCTATCAAAGAACCATCAAACCTCCCTTTGAATGATGGGAATCCTGTCAAAAGAACGATGAAGAAGGTTCAAAACAAAGGCACTGCTGCAGGTCCACAGTCTAACCTAAAAGACTACTTTTCTGCTAAACCCAAAGGGAAAAATCCCTCAGATACGCGAACAGATCAGTTGTTGAAAACCACCGTGGCCCCGATTTCATTTAGCAGTATGAAATACAAGAGTAAGCCCAAGCTGCTCGTGGGAGCAGCTTTCTTCAGCACTGGAAAAAAGCCCACTTCAATGTTCAAAAGGTCTGCGCAGAACACAAAGCCCAAACAACCATCAACCTATGAGAAACCCACAAAGGAGAAGGAAGCACTGCCAGCACCAGGAGAACGTTCCCCACTCCGCCGTGCTGTCTTCTTAAAAAAACACCCGAGAGCAGAAACCACAGCTACGGGTACCACTGATGAAGATGGTGAGGGCAGTGAATCAACACAAGCAATGTTGAGCCCTAAACAGATGTCCCCTCGCATCCTGGGAGATCTGCACGGTATTACCAAAGAGTTAAAGGTGGTTTTGAGGAGATCCGTTAGTCCCAGTGAATCCAGTGAAGCTGGTAGCCAGGTGAGATTGATCTCTTGAATCGTCCTGCTAATAACTTTAATTATAAAGCTCTCATCTTTTTCTCAAACTGAAAATGATTTCCAGGACTCATCCGCAAAAATGGATTCAGTGTTTGATGTGAGTGACGCACCACCACAGGATAACAACAGCTCTCTTGATGAAGGTAAATAAACATCATTTTCTATAAATCCTTTATTTAAAAAGTTAAGCTAATTTTTTTTTTTATAGATATGAAATAGTTTTTTATTGTATATTATTTTCATGTATATTAGATATATTTTATGAATCAAAATTACTTTCTAATTTGATCAGTTGTTAAATAAGGTTGTTTAATGCGATTTTATATAAAATCTGTTTTGAACATTTGGAATCTGAGGGTGTGAAAAAAATCAAAATATTGAGAAAATCACCTTTAAAGTTGTCCAAATGAAGTTCTTAGCAAACGCATTGCGCATTATTAATCAAAAAATTAAGTTTTGAGATTTAGGGTAGAAAATATAAAAAATATCTTCATGGAACATGATCTTTACTTGATGATAATATCCTAATGATTTTTGGCATGAAAGAAAAATCTATAATTTTTACCCATACAGTGTATTGTTGGCTATTGCTACAAATATACCCCAGCAACTTATGACTGGTTTTGTGGTCTACTGTCATATATACGTTTTATATATATATATATATATATATATATATATATATATATATATGTATATATATATGTATGCATTCACACAAAGATCAGTCATTAGTCAGGTGGCGACAGCATTTAACGACTGCATTTACAAAAATAATTTCAGATTTAAGAAGGGTTTCAACATTGCATCAACTAATAATGAACACATACATTTTTGTTTGAATTATTACTCTAGGATTTTTTAACCATGTATTATTAATTGTAACTAATTAAAATGCACATATTCATGTTATTTCTTAGTTACCTGTAATGCAGGCCTTCCAAAACTTTGTCATCTAAACCTTATTCACCAAATATATTTGCTTTAAGTACCCCTGAGATTTTAAAATAAATATTTCAATAATTGAAGTATCACATTTGCATGCTCACGGTTTATTTGATGTTGATTAATGATCACATGGCATGCAGCTAAATAAGAATATTTCATATTTTTCAGTAAGTGTTTTATGTAAAACAAAGACTTTAGAAATACAAAGACGGATCACTCCTATACTTATGAATGGGAGAAACTGCAATGCGAAATATGGAGGAATAGTCCCACCTTCTAAATGAAAGAGCCACATTTCCCAGAGAAACCTGACTAGCAGCGCATTATGACTCATAGCGCATTGGCTGGTCTGGCCTGAAAAATACGCTTTTTAAACACTATTTGAGCATAAGAAACAACATTCATGCAATACATTTGAGATTTGTGTTGCCGATTTGACATATATAACTTAATTGTGAGTTCAGCGAGCAGTTTTTGAGATTTCAGGAATCCTCCATTCATTAAGATAGGACTTGGTCTTGTACGAGCTGCCCAGAGGCGTTGCAAATATGGCCGCCAAGTAAAGAGACTTTCTTCGAAAGGAAGTTTGTTTTAAAATGATTTATTTAAATTTGTATGATTCAATTTGTTTGTCAGCTTTGCATTAAACTCACTTTAACCCCCCTGCAAAGGAGCTCCTTTAAGAACCCTTAGTTTGGGAAATATAATGTTGAATGCACTTCATGTTGCAAATTACAATGAATAATTTAAGTTTTCTTACTCTGCATTTTTTACATCATTATGGGACAAGATAATGCTATTTGAATCAATGTGATAAGCGAGTTAAATCAAAAGTAATCTGATTATATTACCTAAAATGTGTCAATTTAACGGATTACGTTACAATACTGGCTACAATTTTTGTCGTATAATCTGGAATCAGTAACGGATTACAATTTGTAAATAATCTACCGAGCTCTGTATGTGTGTGTGTGTGTGTGTGTATATATATTATATATTTATTTTAATAATAATAAAATTATATTTTATTTATTAAATATCTTTCTATATTGCTTTCTTTTCAGAAGATTCATCTGTCTATCCCATATTTGGCAGTAAGAGGTAAGACAATCAGATACTTTTTTTCTTAATGCAACTGTGAAAAAAATACTTTAAAAAAGCCATGATTACAATGAAAAAAGTGATACAGTTTTATAAGAAGAGCTGCGTAAGGCTAGAATAAACGAATTATCCTGTGTGTGCCAGCAAGGTTATATTCAGTCTTTTAACTTTAATGTCATGACCCATGTAAAGCTGGCTAATCAGTTGTTCTCATCTTTTATTTTAGATCTCAGAAAAAAAGGATTTTGTCACCCCCGCTGATCACCAGCACTCCTTCCGCACTGACTGGTACTCCTGCTCTTAAAGCCAAAGAGAGGACTGCCTTGAGAAGAGAGATGAAGCAGACAGATAATCAGCTTATCATTGTGAGTAGCAAGTCAAATTGTTGGACAGAAATAACTCGCTGGTTCCTTTCCACCTCTTCTTTATGGATAATGTGTTTGGTATTTAGGATGCTGGCCAGAGGCAGTTTGGTGCCATCACATGCGGGTCCTGTGGGATGCTGTACAGTACAGATAGTCCTGAGGACAACTTCCAGCACACACAGTTCCATCAGCGCTTCTTGGACACCATTAAATTTGTGGTGAGCTGTCATGAAGTTGTCATCAATGCAGCTGAGCAATTCTGCTGGAATTTCACATTATTTTGTTTGTTTTTAGGGCTGGAAAAAAGAGAGGGTTGTGGCTGAATTCTGGGATGGAAAGATTATTCTGGTTCTTCCCGATGATCCTAAGTATGCCACAAAAAAGGTATGCTGACAGTGATTGAATATAGTTTAAATACTTGCTCTGTCCAGCTAAATCTCCAGTGTTTCTTAACCCACACTGCCTTGATTTCAGGCAGAGGACGTGAGACGGATTGCAGACAGTGAATTGGGCTTTCAGCAGATCACTCTCAGTAGCCCGAGCTCGGCTAAAACCTACCTGTTCATTAACGGTGACAGGATGGTGGTTGGATGTCTGGTGGCCGAAAACATTAGACAGGTGACTGTTTAACAAAACATTTCTAACATTTGACTTTAGTTCAATATCATTGCCATTTTGAACTGGAATGTACAGTTGACAGTGTTTTAGCAGTCTTAAAAGGTTTTAATTTCCCCCCCTCCACAAACTAAAGGTCTAAAAAGGCCTCCAATGTGAGCAGGAAGTTTTACAATATACATAATGCATAATGTCATGGCATTAAATGTTGCATTCAATTGCAAAAAATAAAAATCCACAGTATTTTTTTCCAATGCAAATATATAAACATCCTTAAATCGAAGATAAATTTACATGAGATGTAATTTAAACTGAAAAAGGTCTTGTTTTCTTATAATTTGAATTGAGTATATGATTATAAACAGGAACAGATATCTTTTCATTTCTTGAATAAAACAAAATTGAAGTTGTTTTTTGCCAAGCCCATTGGCAGATATTTGTTCTTCGTTTTTATCGCAACCCCTCTTCATTTGTACATTTTATGTAATTTTTTAGAAAACAAGTAATTTTGTCAATTTGCTTCAAAAGTAAATGTACCATGATTTTAAAATCTTTAGAAATTTGCACTAGAGAACAAGACAAAATACTAGTAATTCCCATATTATCAAGGTTGTAAGCAGAGATATAAGCAGAAACCCTGATCATACTCCAATGTTACATAGGCTTTCCGGGTGCTGGAGCAGCAAGAGACACCCAAAGACATGAACAAGGAGGATTTCATGGAGCACCACAGAGCCTGGTGCTGCTCTACCGTGCCGGAAAAATCCATCTGTGGTGTCAGTCGCATCTGGGCTTTCAGTCTGATGAGGAGGAAGGGAATCGCCACTCGCCTTCTGGACACTGTCAGGTACTAAACATTTTCAGTGCATTAATAACCATTTTAGTTTGTGTATATAAAACTGTTGTTTTATTACTGATTCAGGACTACTTTCATGTATGGGAGCCACCTGACCAAAGAGGAAATCGCCTTCTCTGACCCGACTCCAGAAGGGAAAGCTGTTCGCTACAAAGTACTGCGAGACACCTACATTTCTGGTGTATAACTTCATCAGGTTAAAGAAAAACATTTCCTGTAGGGCTGCATTTGTGAGTTTTATAGATAAAAAACCTTGTTAGATGTTTAAATGAAGTTCAGTCTAATATGATAAATCTCATGCAGTGTTCCAGATTTGTTCTGGAGAAACTCCATGTTTTACTGTTATGCATAGATTGATGGATTGTCTTTGACTGCGAGTTCATTAATTAATATTTAAGACTATTTACATTAGCACAAATGCAAGCTCTGTTAACTACCACAACTTAAAGGTTCCTGTTTGGAAAATTAGACTCATAACTGCCTCGAAGTTGGTTGTAAAATGAACTTTGCTTTGTAATTGAACTGATCCTTGCTTTTGTACATATTTTTAAATAAATTGTACTTGTTCCAATATAAAGTCATGAGCTTAATGAAAATGATTTCGACAGCCATTGTTTTTCTTTTTATAGATCTAACAATGTTGACAACAGGAAGTAAATGGCATTTTGTTGGTTAAGATTTTACACTTTTCACAGTACAACTGGCCCATGCAATAACAATCACATGGCACAACAACTTAAAGAATTCACATGGATATAAATTACTTTTATTATAGTGACCTTTGTGTGAAAAAAAGTTACATTTCCATCCAGTAAGGATTGTAAGATAAGACGGATTCATTTAGCATGTGTGCAGGATTTTACACACGAAATTTATCAAAATTGCACTGCAACTACTGTATTTAGAATCTCTGAAAGTCAATAGAGTACATAACATTTGTAACATGTCAACAGAAAAGTATTTACAAAGTGAAGATGCACCAGCTCAAAGTAAAATGATAGACAGAACAGTAACCAAACCCAACAGGCAAACATGCAGTATATTTGACATTGACAGGAATTGAACAGTGACCATTTAATCAATCACAATGACCTCACTGCTTTTGTCACAAAGCTGGGTGTTTGATTCCAGCACCTGAACTATGTGAGCTGCAGAAGGTCTTTTATGAGGGTCTTCCTCTGTACAGAGACAGAAGAGCTCCACCATCTTCTGATAAGCCCCCCCGAGAGTCGCTGCGTCCAAAGCAGGCCGAGTTCCCAGCCTCTCATAATATGCATCTTCATCAAAATCATCCTCATCAAAGGAATCATCTAAGAAAACAAGAATAATCATGAGAAACAGGAAAATATGATAACTAAATATATTCACTATAAGCTACGGATAAAATTCTATAACAATTTTACCATCATCATCTTCCTCAGTGTCCAGCTCCAGTATCTCCAGATGAGGAACAGAAAGTGTCATCATCTCCCACAGAGTGAGTCCATACGCAAAGATGTCAGCTTTGTCTGTGATAACTCCATCCTCCAAAGCTTCCTTAGGGTTCCACGGCTCTGTCCCTATATAGTGGGCCTTTGGATCACACACTGGAGAGAAGATTTGAAACATTACAACACTGATAAACATGCTGTACACAACATCTACTGTGATAGTTTAAACCTTATCAGCAAGACCTTTTAGTCCATCATTCTAAATATAAACAACTTGTCTTTTTGCTGTAAAATCTTACATATACACACATATATACATATAAGAATAGTGTTAGTAATACTATACT
Organism: Schizopygopsis malacanthus; assembly: GCA_027474115.1. Lineage (NCBI taxonomy): Eukaryota > Metazoa > Chordata > Actinopteri > Cypriniformes > Cyprinidae > Schizopygopsis > Schizopygopsis malacanthus. The sequence continues at coordinate 56,831,827 of CM049864.1, forward strand.
TTATTAAGTTATATGTTTAGTCGCCAACATCAGAAACGTCCGAGCTTTAATCAAAAGTAAGAATTTAAATATATTTACAATATCTAAACATTGTTATTGGTAGATATAGCACAGTGTGACAACTGATATTTATATGCATTTTATCTAAATAATTGTTGTAAAGATTTCCCTGATTTACATTACAAGAAAGCAGAATTTCATATTTTGCATATAAATATCAGCAACGGCAGCTTTTGTTCTTGTTCAGTTTGGGGCCATAATAACCTGCTGTATCAAACATGACATTCAATAAAAACATATGCAAACTTGGTTCAGTAAACAGAAAAAAACAAACCAAGTTTTTCAGATTATTATTTCATATGTCAGACTATTCATAAGATTAATAGAGTGGTTCTTAAGTCATGGGCCATCATTCAAAACAATCTAATATAAATAAGGGAAAAAATGAAACCACTAAAAGATTAAAAGCTAGTGAAAATAATGCTGAAATATGAAAGCTTTTCATACCCTGCATGTTTTCATCCAGTGGCAGTGACACACCAACGTCACAGATTTTGATGCTTGCAAAGTCACCCTTAATGACAACGTTGCATGACTTCATGTCTCCATGCAAAAGCTTTTTCTCATTGTGCAAATACTGAAGAAAAAAGACAAAATACATATATAGAAGCCTGAGATTACGTAACAACAACATTTAAAGATGGCCAAAAACAGTAACAGCATATTTATGTTTGATTTAACAACCACAACCTGTAAACCACGTGCGACGTGTAGAGCCACTTTTTCAATAGTGGCCACGGGAAATGCCTGTAGACCGTCCTCTCTCCTCTTCTCAATCAGGTCATTCAGAGACTGCTCTCCACCATACTCCATCGCCAAACACTTAGAGCCGTCCTTTGCTGTGGTAAAAGCTCTGAAACCTTAAAAACACACAGGGAAATAATCATTGTAAAAGATATATGTCTTATAATATTTACACTGACCATTATAATTTAGTTTTTTTAAAAGACATATTTACCAACAATATTGGGGTGGTGCAGGTCTTTTAAGATCTTTGCCTCCTCGCAAAGACGCTTCTGATAAACAGTCATTTGACTTTTTGCACATTTGCTGTTGATCTTCTTAATGGCCCATGGTGAATGAGTGTGCTTACCTATCCTGATGTAAATAGTGGCACAGATTTTCAGCTTTTTCATTGCACCATCACGGAGAAGGTAGTACAAACATGCATCATACAACATATGTACGTACCTGTTCATGAGATAGACATTGACTCCAGTCCCACAGCCGAGCTTCTTCATGAAGGGAGAGGCAGGAATGGTGACTGGGGTTCCACATGCACTGACTGATAACAATACATTTAGTTAATTAACTATTTGAACACACACACACATTTACTTAGCTATCTAAATGGGGACATTCCATAGGTGTAAAGGCTTTTATACTGTACATTCTCTGTGTGTTATTGCCCTAACCCTAAATTTAGCCCTCACAGGAAACAATCTGCATTTTTATAATTTTTTATCAAAAAAACTTTGTTTAGTTTATTTTTAAACCCGTTTTACAAATGAGGACGTCCCCTGAGTGCGGTTTTTGGAGATTTTGTCAGGTGTGCCTCACTTTTGAGGTATACATTTTTGTCCCCAAAATATGGTTGAGTAGGTACACACACATATATACATATATATATATATATATATATATACACATACACATACACACACATATATATACACATATATATATACACACATACACACATATATACATACACACATATATATATATATATATATATATATACACACACATACACACATATATATATATATATATATACTATGGTGGGCCGTTATATCGGCGTATACGTACTACGTTAATACGCGACTCTTATCGGCGATAAAAAAATATATCGCCGTTATATTCTCAAAGTTGGGATGGGAGCTGGGTCTATACTACGCAAGATATATATACCCTATATAGCGCGGATATATACACTACCGAATACATATATTGTCTGACATACACGCACGGTATATATATATATATAACCCGATACACACATATTGTAAGGAAAAAGACTACATTTCACGGCATTGCATGCAAAGAAATAGATTAATACAAGGCTCTGCCATTTCACAACACATAGCCAACTAATGAAAGTTTGTGAACTGCATACATTGCATGCATAAGAAATATGATTTGTATGGACAAGGCTCTGCCATTTCACAATAATTCATTTACCACCGTACATATATATATCATCTAGGTGGGCATAGATTAATTTTTTAAATCAGATTAATCTAGATTAATTTTGGAATTAATGATTAATCAGATTAAAATATTTGAATTCTGCCGAAGAGCATTCAGAATATGTGCGCGTGCTGTGAACCCAAATAATTAAAAGTCTTTGAGAACGCGTTTCTCAAGCAATGCGCTTAGACCAGCGATTTTGCC